>CM035160.1:13780265-14058121 GCA_020205615.1 Panax quinquefolius | reverse complement strand
AACGGTGGATGTGATGAAAGTTTCTCTAACGGAGTTTCCACGGATAGGTCAAAGTCTAATTTCTCGGTCAAGTTTAAGCGTTGAGCTTGGTCGGGAGAGATAAATGAATAGAGTATGCCGAGTGTGTGATAAAGGTATAAACTTAGCGAATTTATAAATAGCATACCGTGATCACCTCGTTTGGGTTCTCGCGTTTGACCGATCCTGACAAAGCGCTCTTCCGGAATCGTTGACTTTGACTTTTGGGGCCCGATCTTTTGAGTCACACCATCCCCACTTGAACTAAGTTTATTACCGTCTGATCTCGGCGATATGTCCTTCCTTTCCCACAATTATAGCATACCTTGAGCTGTTGTGGGCCGATTTGGGAGCTGATATGTCCCTCTTTTCGCATTTATAACAGCATATAACCGGGGTAATTGATTTCTCCTCCACTTAGAACCGATTCTTTAGCTTGCCTTTGTAGTCTTCCAGCGTAGTCGTTGTTAAATCTCCTCTTTTTAAAATCTCCTCAGATTCGGCTTCTTACATTTTCATGGCCATGATTACCACGGAGTGGTTTACCATTTTTGTCCGTCTGTTTCTTTCTCCGCTGGTTATCATTATTACATTATTTAACATCTGCAGTGCGATCCTGGTTTATGGTCCTGGTCGCCCCCAAAATAGGTATACATCACCCATTACGAGTTGTCGATACATGATGCGAAACAACTACTGACTTTATTATTACAACGATAAAGCGTGAGTTTAAATACAAATATTATCTTACAGACAATATCTATACTCAAATAAATCCTCATCACATTTATTGATACATTATTTTACAAAAATGGTGAGGACTACTAAACAATCCTTTCTAAAACCTTCATTCCATACCCCAGGCTAAATACTTTCGTTATATTCTAGCCTCACGAGAAGAATGGAACAAAAAGGAAAAGGGTGAGCTCAACTAGCTTCGATAAAGAATATTATGACTAAGATAATATCTGACAAATTATCGTTAGTCTTGACGGGGAAAAATTTAATAGAATCTGATAGACAACAAATTTTAAATCAATATTACATGGTGAAATAATAATTCATTAGAAGAGTTAAGTAGAGAATGCAAACTACTATCTTACATGTATGAATTTAAAAGTTCATCGTCTATCTTTTATCCTGTAACATCAATCCATATACATACGGAATCAAATATTCATCTTTTTGCTTCTGGGCGAAAGATATTCATCGATTAGTCGTATTCATTTAAACACACATTCATCTTTTTGCTTTCTGAGCGAAGATATTAATCGATCAATCATTCATCTTTCATCTTTGCTGAGGCCAAGATATTCTTGAAAATCATTCATCTTTGCTACTGGCCCGAAGATATTCAATAATATCATCATTTAAGGCGAGGATGATGAAAAATATTTTTAAAAAAAGCGAATCCGATTGAAACAAAATGACAAGGATTAAGGATTAAGGATTAGTACTTTGTTTTATCCATGTTCAAAAATACCTCAAAAATAATCGTAGTGGTGTAAAATTCAGAATGATCAAAACATGGATCTGATAAGAAGCTAGTATCGAGAATAGATGTTTTGGACAAAAAGAAGAAATTTTATTTTTAAATGAATAGTCTTAGTATCGTGAATAGTCTTAGTATCGTGAATAGTCTTAAATATCGTGAATAGTAACTCAGAATAGTAACTCACAAAAGATAGAAATTCCACAAAAACATCTTCACTTCATGAATAGTGAATAGTAGTAACTTGTGAATAGTAACTCGTGAATAGTAACTCATGAATAGTAACTTCGTGAATAGTAACTCATGAATAGTAACCCAGACATGAAAAAGTTCCAAATTTGATAAAAAGTTCCACCAATATTTGACATAATGATATTGAAGAAATAATATCATTTGAAAAAAAAATAATATCCACTTACCTCGAAAATTATCGATTACTTGGAAGGAAAGGTCGGAAGTGATCTTTGAATGAAACTTATCTTTGAGCAACAACTCTCAAAGTATCTAAATACTCACAAAATCGCTCGATAATATAGAGAGAAAGAAAAACTTGTTTACGGTGTGATTTTCAATTCTAACTTAGCCCTCTATTTATAGGAAAATGTTAGCCAAGAAGCGGACTTGACTGCTACTGATGGCTTTACACTACTTACTATTGCCACCCACCACATTTGAAATAAAATTCAGCACATTTCTTCACCAACCACAAGTGGGGCCCACTCAATTCTAAATTTTCCACCAAAATCAATTATAAACCTAATTTCAGAAAATCGATCACCTCTTAAAATTCATAACAAATCATTCGTTCATTTTTACGGTTCAAAATTTGTGGACATATACTCAACTTATGTATGTATAACATATCCAAAAATTACAACGATCAGCGGTGGGATTAAAAATTATAACTCACATGATATATACGTAAAAATCTTGATTTGATTTTAATACCTCCATTCAGAAAAAATTCTTGATAAAACACCTCGACATTAAATCATTCAATTATAACCACAAAATTAAAAATAAATAAATCCATCATTTATTTATAAATATTTTCTTATCATATCAATAATTAATTATTCACAAATAATATTACGAGAATCCAATTATGACACGGTAGTTCCGGAAAGAGGGGGCTTTCAGATAAGGATTTCTCCTTCTTGGCGCCTTGATTAGGTGACCAAACCTCTCCTTGTGCGAACTTTCTAGACATTGCCAATAATGCTATCTAATAATATTATTTAAATAATATGAATTATTGATCGATAATGGAATATAATGTGTGGTGACAATTTATTGAACAACGATAATATAAAATATCAGCCTTGACAATTATTGAATCGATAAAATAAAATATTGAGCGATAATTCTTTGTGAAAATTATTGAGTAGTGCCTTCTTACGTAAGGATCGATAATTGATGCAATCTTTGTGCAATCTGGTATCTTCTTTTTGCGACCACAGCGTATTCTTGTATTTTAACCACAGGGTATTCAATGATCTTAACGGTAACAACTTCTGGCAGTTATTTTTTAACCAACTTATATTTGTCGTTTTCTTCATCAATAAACTTTTTCCGTTATGGGGCCCACACATGGGCTTTTATTGGCGTCGTACGAATATTCCCAAAGCGATCTGAATATTCCACGACCAACGAATATTCCCAAACAATGATGAATATTTTATAACCACTTGCTTATTTTGAAATATTTGCGTATTTAACCCTAACTATCCACATTAATCAAATCAACCCTTACTATTTCAAAATAATAAATAGAAAATTAAATTTCATTAATAATAAGTTGGGGTCTTCTGACCTCCCCTCCTTATGAAATTTAGTCCTCGAAATTGGCGTCGTACACAGTGTTTGAAAAGGTGAGGATACCTCGCTTTCATTTCGTTTCCAATTCCCGGTCATTTCCTCTATAGCATGATTCCTCCACAAAACTTTAACTTGTGGTATGACCTTTCTTGGCGTAGGACATGCTCCTTCTATCCAAAATCTTGGCGGTACCTCCTCATCGTTAAGTCTTGGCTATCTCGTCCGGTTCTAACTTCTATAATGTGGTTGGGTCTTTCACATATTCTGAAATCGGATATGTGAAACACATTATGAACACGAGACATACTTGGAGAATAGCAGCGAGTCTATAGGCTACATTTCTACTCGGTCGAGAATTTGAAATGGACCCGATAAATGCGTGGATTGAGCTTTCCTCTCTTCCCAAATCTTGTAACTCCCTTCCATGGAAGCGACTTCATGATAATCATGATCCCCACACTAAATTCCACGTCCTTTCGATGAAGATCCGCATAACTCTTTTATCGATCTTGTCTTGTTTGTATCGTTGTCGAATCATTTGGATCTTTTCGGTGAGTCATACGTCTAACTTTCGGTCCCAACAATGTTGCTTCACCCACCTCATCCCAACATATTGGAAGCGACATTTTCGTCCATATAATGCTTGAATGGAGCCACACTATACTTGCACGATAAGCTGTTTTGTTGTGGGAGAATTCCACGATGGTAAATACTTATCCCAAGCGCCCTTGAAGTCTAGGACCAGTCTTAATAAATCTTGAAGAGTTTGAATAGTCCTCTCGATTGTCCGTCCAGTTTGGGGATGGTATCTTAGAACTAAATCGCAAATCCGTGCCCATAGCTTTTTGCAAGCTAACCCAAAATCTTGAAGTGAATCTTGGGTCACGATCCAAAAACTATGGATCTGAGGCATGCCATACAACCTCACAATCTCATTTACGTACATACTAGCAAGGCGTTCGAGGAATAAGTCTCCGTGTCGGCAAAAATGAAGCGGAACTTGGTTAATCTATCAACAATAACCCAAATAGCATTGATGCCTTGAAAGCCGTAGGAAGACCCAATAACGAAATCCATGGTAATGTGTTCCCACTTCCATTCAGGAATCTCAAGTGGTTCTGCGGACCCTTAGGTACTAGATGCTCACCTTTACGTTGACAAGTTAAACACATTGAGATAAACTTTGCAATCTCTCTCTTCGTATTGTTCCACCAAAATGTATGTAGAAGATCACGATACATTTAGTACTTCGAGGATGGATTGCAAATGGTGTATTGTGTGCCTCCATCATAATCTTGTACTTCAAATCAGTCGTTAGGAACCTGAAAGTCTAGAGTGGACTCGAAGTATTCCTTCTTCATCGATTCTAAACTTAGGAATAGCTCCTTCTTGTACTTTCTTCTTCATACGCATCATCTCTCAAGATTGGTGGCTTGAAGCGACCTTAACTTTTTCTATTAAAGTTGGCTCTGTCGTATACTTGACATCATCCTTTTCGTTCCGCATATGATCTTCTACTTTCAATCGTCGGCTACCACGTTAAACTTTTCGGGATGGTATTGAATAGTGTGGTGCGTAGTCTTTCAATAGCTAGAAGCCAGCGTCATTGCTTAGCGTGTTGAGTTCTTTTTGAGTGAAGAAATATTTAAGGCTTTTATGGTGCGAATATATCTCCACTTTCTCCCCATATAGATAGTGCCTCCATATCTTTAAGCGCAACAATTTTTGCTGCTTGACTCTAGATCATGAGTAGGATAATTCCTCTCATACTCTTTAAGTTGTCATGCGAGGCATAGGCTATGACTTTCCCGTTTGCGTGAGAACACATCCTAACCCTTTGCACGAAGCATCATCGTAGATAACAAATCCATCAAGAACGGATGGTATTGTTAGAAACAGTCTTAGAAATAAGTCTCCTCTTAAGCTCTTGGAAACTCTTCTCGCATTCTTCACTCCAAGCAATTTTGTATCCTTAGGAGTTAGGCGAGTTAATGGAGTAGCGATTAGAAAACCCTTCCACGAATCTCAGATAATAACCGGCTAAGCCCAAAAAGCTACGTGCTTGATCCATGAAACTTGGTTGCTCCCACTTTGTATTGCTTGATCTTGGCGGATCAGCGGATACTCCATGTTTTGACACCACGTGCCCAAAATGCTACTTCCTCGAGCGAACTTCGCGCATTTCTTCAATTTGGCATATAGTTTGTTTTCACGAAGCCTTTGGAGTACCGACTTCAAATGGTGCTCATGATCTTCCACGACTTTTGGAATATATAAGGATGTCATCAATAAAAACAACAACAAAGCCAGTCGAAATATTCCTTGAATACTCGGTTCATCATATCCATGAAAGCCGCGAGAGCATTAGTTAGTCAGAAAGACATGACTAAAATTCATAATGCCCATCTGGGAGTTACGAAGGCGGTCTTTGGAATATCCTCGATTCTAATCTTGGTGATGATATCGAGCGAAGATCGATTTTGAAAAGAATTGTGCCCCTTGCTTTGGTCGAACAAGTCATCAATCTGAGGTGAGGGATACCTATTCTTGATGGTGACATGGTTCGATTCAGATAGTCGATACAAAAATCGCATACTCCGTCTTTCTTCTTTACAAATAAAGCAGGGAGCACCCCGAGGAGATGTCTTGGGGCCAGATGAAACCGATGTCCAACAATTCACGTAGTTTGGACCTTTAACTCTGAAGTTCAATAGGAGCCATTCGATATGGGGTTTTAGAAATGGGCTTTGTGCGGGTTGAAGATCAATAAAGAATTCACTTCACGTTACGGGGTGTGGCCAGGAAGTTCTTGAAATCGTCGGGAAAAATCGATAACAACGAAATATTATTCAAATTTGGCGTGTCTTTATTCAAATCCATAACATGGGCTAAGAAAGCTTGACATCCGTTTTTCGATAAGCGAATAGCTTTATGATTAGATATGATAGTGATTGATTTTAATGGTTTAGTTGCTTGAATTAAATCTGACGGGTTGGTTAGGAATATGAAAACTAACACACTTACGAAAACAATCAATTTTGGCATGATGAGTAGTTAACGATCAATCCTAAAATCACATCAAAAGCAAGTATCTTTAAAGAGATAAGGTCAGCGGGTAAGGTAATGGTGCCAACTTGAATCAAACAAGATTTATAAGCGATGGATGTGATGAAAGTTTCTCTAGCGGAGTTTCCACGAGATAGGTCAAATCTAATTTCTCGGTCGAGTTTAAGCGTTGAGCACATGCGGGAGATAAAATGAATGGGTATGCACCGGTATCAAGTAAGGTATAAACTTAGCGAAAATTTATAAATAGCTTACCGTGATCACCTCGTTTGGGTTCCTCGCATTATGACCGATCCTGACAAAGCGCTCTTCCGGAATCGTTGACTTTGACTTTTACGGGGCGATCTTTTGAGTCATAATCCCCCATTGAACTAGGTTTATTCTGCGTCTGATCTCGGCGATATGTCCTTCCTTTCCACAATTATAGCATACCTTGAGCTGTTGTGGGCGGTTTGGTGATATGTCCCTCTTTTCGCATTTATAGCATATAATGGGTGGTGGTTCTCCTCCACTTAGAACCGATTCTTTGCTTAAACCTTTGTCGTCTTCACATAGTAGTTGTTAAATCTCCTCTTTTAAAATCTCCTCTGACTCGCTTCTTACATTTTCATGACCATGATTACCACGGAGTGGTTACCATTTTGTCCGTCTGTTTCTTTCTCCATGAGTTATCATTATTACATTGTTTGCTATCTACGATACGATCCACGGTTGTGGTCCCTCGATTGGCCGTACTTTCGTTATCTCGCTCTAATAATTGAGCCTGTTTACAACATCTGAATAGAGAAAAATTTTGAGAAATGAGATCTTGGCGTATCTTGGGTTTTGAACCTCTAAAAACATCCGCGTCATCGTTCCTCATTCTCCACCAAATGAGGTCTGCAAACACGGATAACTCTGCAAACTTTGCCTCGTCTTTGAGACAAATCGTATTGTTTTGTTCGATCGATGAACTCCACTTCCTTCGTATAGCCGAACACTTTCGGAAAAGTATTTGTCATTAAATAGTCTCTGAAAGCGTCTCCCGAGACATCTTTGAGTGCTTGGTTTGGATGGAGTGCAACTTCCTGAGACTCCCACCGATGATGCCTTTCGCCCACGGAACATAAAGGTTTGCGAATGGAACCTTCTGTTCCTCCGTGCATCCCAGACATCGAATATCTTGGTAATTTGTTTGACCCGTGTTTTTCCGCCGTGATCGGATCGGCTTTCCCTTAAATTCTGGTGGTCCCGACTCTTTGAGCTGTTGCTTTTGTGTGACAACAGGTGAATTCTTATCATTTCCTCACATATTTTGAACACGAGTCTCCTAAATGCGATTTTGCATGAGCTATGAAAAACTTCTAAACATCCCTCGTTCATCATCGCTTTCGATGGTGTTGTTCACGGGAGGAACATTGCCCGACTGTTGCGTTCTCCTCGTTGGTGAGTCTGAGCGTCTCCACGTCTCATTTCCATTGTTAATATTCTCGATCGACATTCTCAAAATCTTTGTCGTAAAACAAGGGTTAATTAAGAAATCAATATATCACATAATATCCTATATCTTGACCAACTAACAAATAAGCTTAGGTAGGACACCTTGGCGAAGGATTTTCGTCTCTCCCCTCTAGTTACATTCCCAGATCTCATGCGAGATCATATCCTAACTACGATACCAAGCTGGCGCCCCCCAAAATAGGTATACATCACCCATTACGAGTTGTCGATACGTGATGCGAAAACAACTACAACTTTATTATTACAGCGATGAAAAAGCGTGAGTTTAAATACAAATATTATCTTACAGACAATATCTATACTCAAATAAATCCTCATCACATTTATTGATACATTATTTTACAAAAATGGTGAGGACTACTAAACAATCCTTTCTAAAACCTTCATTCCATACCCAGGCTAAATACTTCTATATTCTAGCCTCACGAGAAAATGGAACAAAAAGGAAAAGGGTGAGCTCAACTAGCTCGATAAAGAATATTATGACTAAGATAATATCTGACAAATTATCGTTAGTCTTCACGGAGGAAAAATTTAATAGAATCTGATAGACAACAAATTTTAAATCAATATTACGGTGAAATAATAATTCATTAGAAGAGTTAAGTAGAGAATGCAAACTACTATCTTACATGTATGAATTTAAAAGTTCATCGTCTATCTTTTATCCTGTAACATCAATCCATATACATACGGAATCAAATATTCATCTTTGCTTTCTGAGGCGAAGATATTCATTAGTCGTATTAATTTAAACACATTCATCTTTTGCACTACTGAGGCGAAGATATTAATCGATCGGTCGTATTCATCTTTTTCATCTTTGCACTTCTGAGGCCGAAGATATTCTTGAAATCATTCATCTTTTGCCTTCTGGGCCAAGATATTCAATAATATCATCATTTAAGGCGAGGATGATGAAAAATATTTTTAAAAAAGCGAATCGGTGAAACAAAATGACAAGGATTAAGGATTAAGGATTAGTACTTTGTTTTATCCATGTCAAAAATACCTCAAAAATAATCGTAGTGGTGTAAAATTCGAGAATGATCAAAACATGGATCTGATCAAAGCTAGTATCCGAATAGATGTTTTGGACGAAAAGAAGAAATTTTATTTTTAGATGAATAGTCTTGTGAATAGTCGTGAATCGTGAATAGTCGTGAATAGTCTTGAGTATCGTGAATAACTTCAAGACACCAAAAGATAGAAATTCCACAAAAAACATCTTCAACTTAGTACATGAATAGTACTTGTGAATAGTAACTTCGTGAATAGTAACTCATGAATAGTAACTTCGTGAATAGTAACTCATGAATAGTAACCCAGAACATGAAAAAGTTCCAAATTTGATAAAAAGTTCGATCGATATTTGACGTAATGATATTGAAGAAATAATATCATTTGACGAAAAAAAATAATATCCACTTACCTCGAAAGAATCGATTACTTGGAAGGAAAGGTCGGAAGTGATCTTTGAATGAAACTTATCTTGAGCAACAACTCTCAAAGTATCTAAATACTCACAAAATCGCTCGATAATATAGAGAGAAAGAAAACTTTGTTTACGGTGTGATTTTCAATTCTAACTTAGCCCTCTATTTATAGGAAAATGTTAGCCGTAAAAGCGAGACTTGACTTTATTTACACGATGGCTTTACACTACTACTATTGCCACCCACCACATTTGAAATAAAATTCAGCACATTTCTTCACCAACCACAAGTGGGGCCCTCAATTCTAAATTTTCCACCAAAATCAATTATAAACCTAATTTCCGAATCGATCACCTCTTAAAATTCATAACAAATCATTAGTTCATTTTAACGGTTCAAAATTTGTGGACATATACTCAACTTATGTATGTATAACATATCCAAAAATTACAACGATCCAGCGGTCGGATTAAAAATTATAACTCACATGATATATATTAAAAATCTTTGATTTTTTTAATACCTCCATTCAAATATAAAATTCTTGAAATAAACACCTCGACATTAAATCATTCAATTATAACCACATAAAATAAATAAATCCATCATTTATAAATATTTTCTTATCATATAAATCAATAATTAATTATTCACAAATAATATTACGAGAATCACAATTATAATGACGGTAGTTTCCGAGGAAGAGGGGCTTTCAGATAAGGATTTCTCACTTCTTGGCGCGCATTAGGTGACCAAACCTCTCCTTGTGCGAACTTTCTAGACATTGCCAATAATGCTATCTAATAATATTATTTAAATAATATGAATTATTGATCGATAATGGAGATAATGTGCGGTGACAATTATTGAACAACGATAATATAAAATATCAATATTGACAATTATTGAATCGATAAAATAAAATATTGAGCGATAATTCTTTGTGAAAATTATTGAGTAGTGCCTTCTTACGTAAGGATCGATAATTGATGCAATCTTTGTGCTTGATCTGGTGTCTTCTTTATGCGACCAGCGCGTATTCTTGTATTTTAACCATAGGGTATTCAACGATCTTACTTGTAACAACTACTGTAGTTATTTTTAACCACTTATATTTGTCGTTTTCTTCATCCAATAAACTTTCCGTTATGGGGCCCACATGGGCTGCTTGTAGTAAATGCGAATATTCCCAAACGATCTGAATATTCCACGACCAACGAATATTCCCAAACAATGATGAATATTTTATAACCACTTGCTTATTTTGAAATATTTGCGTATTTAACCCTAAACTATCCACATTAATCAAATCAACCCTTACTATTTCAAAATAATAAATAGAAAATTAAATTTCATTAATAATAAGTTGGGGTCTTCTGACCTCTGTGAAACACATTATGAACACGAGACATACTTGGAGATAGCATTGAAGTCATAGGCTACATTTCCTACTCGGTCGAGAATTTGAAATGGACCCGATAAATGCGTGGATTGAGCTTTCCTCTCTTCCCAAATCTTGTAACTCCCTTCCATGGAAGCGACTTCATGATAATCATGATCCCCTACACTAAATTCCGTCCTTTCGATGAAGATCCGCATAACTCTTTTTATCGATCTTGTCTTGGTTTGTATCGTTGTCGAATCATTTGGATCTTTTCGGTGAGTCATACGTCTTAACTTCGGGTCCCAACAATGTTGCTTCACCCACCTCATCCCAACATATTGGAAAGCGACATTTCGTCCATATAATGCTTGAATGGAGCCACACTATACTTGCACGCGATAAGCTTTTTGTTGTAGGAGAATTCCACCAATGGTAAATACTTATCCCAAGCGCCCTTGAAGTCTAGGACCACGAGTCTTAATAAATCTTGAAGAGTTTGAATAGTCCTCTCGATTGTCCGTCCGTTTTGGGATGGTATCTTAGAACTAAATCGCAAATCCGTGCCCATAGCTTTTTGCAAGCTAACCCAAAATCTTGAAGTGAATCTTGGGTCACGATCCGAAACTATGGATCTGGGCATGCCATACAACCTCACAATCTCATTTACGTACATACTAGCAAGGCGTTCGAGGAATAAGTCTCCGTGTCGGCAAAAATGAAAGCGGAACTTGGTTAATCTATCAACAATAACCCAAATAGCATTGATGCCTTGAAAGCCGTAGGAAGACCGTAACGAAATCCATGGTAATGTGTTCCCCACTTCCATTCAGGAATCTCAGTGGTTCAGCGGACCCTTAGGTACTAGATGCTCACCTTTACGTTGACAAGTTAAACACATTGAGATAAACTTTGCAATCTCTCTCTTCATATTGTTCCACCAAAATGTATGTGAAGATCACGATACATTTTAGTACTTCGAGGATGGATTGCAAATGGTGTATTGTGTGCCTCCATCATAATCTTGTACTTCAAATCAGTCGTTAGGAACCTGAAAGTCTAGAGTGGACTCGAAGTATTCCTTCTTCATCGATTCTAAGCTTAGGAATAGCTCCTTCTTGTACTTTCTTCTTCTTATACGCATCGACTCAAGATTGGTGGCTTGAGCGACCTTAACTTTTCTATTAAAGTTGGCTCTGTCGTATACTTGACATCATCGCTTTTCGTTCCGCATATGATCTTCTACTTCAATCGTCGGCTACCACGTTAAACTTTTCGGGGATGGTATTGAATAGTGTGGTCGTAGTCTTTCAATAGCTTTCGAACCAGCGTCATTGCCGCGTGTTGAGTTCTTTTGAGTGAAGAAATATTTAAAGGCTTTTATGGTGCGAATATATCTCCACTTTCTCCCCGTATAGATAGTGCCTCCATATCTTTAAGCGGCAAAAGCATTGCTTTGTGACTCTAGATCATGGTAGGATAATTCCTCTCATACTCTTTAAGTTGTCGCGAGCATAGGCTATGACTTTCCCGTTGCATGAGAACACATCCCTACCCTTTGCACGAAGCATCATTTGTAGATAACAAATCCATCAAGAACGGATGGTATTGTTAGAGCAGTCTTGAAATAAGTCTCCTCTTAAGCTCTTGGAAACTTTTCTCGCATTCTTCGCTCCAAGCAATTTTGTATCCTTAGGGTTAAATTTGAGTTAATGGAGTAGCGATTAGAAAACCCTTCCACGAATCTCAGATAATAACCGGTAAGCCCAAAAAACTACGTCTTGATCATGACTTGGTTGCTCCCAACTTTGTATTGCTTGATCTTGGCCGGATCAGCGGATACTCCATGTTTTGACACCACGTGCCCGAGAAATGCTACTTCCTCGAGCGAACTTCGCATTTCTTCAATTTGGCATATAGTTTGTTTTCCACGAAGCCTTTGGAGTACCGACTTCAAATGGTGCTCATGATCTTCCGACTTTTGGAATATATAAGGATGTCATCAATAAAAACAACAACAAAGCCCGATCGAAATATTCCTTGAATACTCGGTTCATCATATCCATGAAAGCGCGGGAGCATTAGTTAGTCAAGAAAGACATGACTAAAATTCATAATGCCCATCTGGGGAGTTAAAGGCGGTCTTTGGAATATCCTCGATTCTAATCTTGGTGATGATATCGAGCGAAGATCGATTTTGAAAAAATTGTGCCCCTTGCAGTTGGTCGAAACAAGTCATCAATCGAGGTAGAGGATACCTATTCTTGATGGTGACATGGTTCGATTCAGATAGTCGATCTGAAATCGCATACTCCGTCTTTCTTCTTTACTGAATAAAGCAGGGCACCCCGGAGAGATGTCTTGGGGCCAGATGAAGCCGATGTCCAACAATTCACTGTAGTTGGACCTTTAACTCTGAAGTTCAATAGGAGCCATTCGATATGGGGTTTTAGAAATGGGCTTTGTGCGGGTTCAAGATCGATAAAAGAATTGACTTCACGTTACGGGGGTAGGCAGGGAAGTTCTTGAAAATCGTCGGGAAAATCGATAACAACGGGAATATTATTCAAATTTGGCGTGTCTTTATTCAAATCCATAACATGGGCTAAGAAAGCTTGACATCCAGTTTTTCGATAAGCGAATAGCTTTATGATTAGATATGATAGTGATTGATTTTAATGGTTTAGTTGCTTGAATTAAATACAACGGGTTGGTTAGGAATATGAAAACTAACAACCTTACGAAAACAATCAATTTTGGCATGATGAGTAGTTAACCAATCATCCTAAAATCACATCAAAAGCAAGTATCTTTAAAGAGATAAAGGTCAGCGGTAAGGTAATGGTGCCAACTTGAATCAAGCAAGATTTATAAGCGATGGATGTGATGAAAGTTTCTCTAGCGGAGTTTCCACGAGATAGGTCGAAAGTCTAATTTCTCGGTCGAGTTTAAGCGTTGAGCACATGCGGGAGAGATAAATGAATGGGTATGCCGGTTATCAGTAAAAGGTATAAACTTAGCGAGAATTTATAAATAGCTTACCGTGATCACCTCGTTTGGGTTCTCGCATTATGACCGATCACAACAAACGCTCTTCCGGAATCGTTGACTTTGACTTTTACGGGACGATCTTTTGAGTCACCAATCCCCATTGAACTAGGTTTATTCTGCCATCTGATCTCGGCGATATGTCCTTCCTTTCCACAATTATAGCATACCTTGAGCTGTTGTGGGCGGTTTGGTGATATGTCCCTCTTTTCGCATTTATAGCATATAATGGGTGGTGATTTCTCCTCCACTTAGAACCGATTCTTTTAAACCTTTGTCGTCTTCACATAGTGGTTGTTAAATCTCCTCTTTTAAAATCTCCTCTGACTAAACTTCTTACATTTTCATGGCCATGATTACCACCACAGTGGTTACCATTTTGTCCGTCTGTTTCTTTCTCCATTGGTTATCATTATTACATTGGCTGCTATCTACGATATGATCCACGGTTGTGGTCCCTCGGTTGACCATACTCGTTATCTCGCTCTAATAATTGAGCCACATTTTGACAACATCTGAATATAGAGAAAATTTATGAGAAATGAGATCTTGGCGTATCTTGGGTTTGAACCTCTAAAAAACATCCGCGTCATCGTTCCTCATTCTCCACCAAATGAGGTGCAAACACGGATAACTCTGCAAACTTTGCCTCGTCTTTGAGACACTTAGTCGTGTTGTTTTGCTCTAATCGATGAACTCCACTTCCTTCGTATAGCCGAACACTTTCGGGAAAGTATTTGTCATTAAATAGTCTCTGAAAGCGTCTCCCAAGACATCTTTGAGTCGCGGTTTGGATGGAGTGCAACTTCCTGAGACTCCCACCGATGATCTGCCTCGCCACGGAACATAAAGGTGGCGAATGGAACCTACTGTTCCTCCGTGCATCCCAGACATCGAATATCTTGGTAATTTGCTTGACCCGTGTTTCGCCGTGATCGGATACTCGTCCCCCAAAATTCTATTCCAGTATACATCACCCATTACGAGTTAGGTATACATACATTACGAGTGATACGAACGACTACTACAACTTTTATTATTACAACGATAAAGCGTGAGTTTAAATACAAATATTATCTTACAGACAATTCTATACTCAAATAAATCCTCATCACATTTATTGATACATTATTTTACAAAAATGGTGAGGACTACTAAACAATCCTTTCTAAAACCTTCATTCCATACCCAGGCTAAATACTATTTATATTCTAGCCTCACGAGAAGAATGGAACAAAAAGGAAAAGGTGAGCTCAACTAGCTTCGATAAAGAATATTATGACTAAGATAATATCTGACAAATTATCGTTAGTCTTCACGAGGAAAAAAATTTAATAGAATCTGATAGACAACAAATTTTAAATCAATATTACGCGATGAAAAATAATAATTCATTAGAAGAGTTAAGTAGAGAATGCAAACTACTATCTTACATGTATGAATTTAAAAGTTCATCGTCTATCTTTTATCCTGTAACATCAATCCATATTCATCGGAATCAAATATTCATCTTTTTACTTTCTGAGGCGAAGATATTCATCGATTAGTCGTATTCATTTAAACACACATTCATCTTTTGCACTCCCGAAGATATTCATCGATCGGTCGTATTCATTTAAACACTGTTCATCTTCTTTTTTTCTGAGCGAAATATTCTTGAAAATCATTCATCTTTTTTCTGGGGCGAAGATATTCAATAATATCATCATTTAAGGCGAGGATGATGAAAAATATTTTTAAAAAAGCGAATCGATGAAACAAAATGACAGGATTAAGGATTAAGGATTAGTACTTTGTTTTATCCATGTTCAAAAATACCTCAAAAATAATCGTAGTGGTGTAAAATTCAGAGAATGATCAAAACATGGATCTGATCAAAGCTAGTATCGAGAATAGATATTTTGGACAAAAGAAGAAATTTTATTTTTAATTGAATAGTCTTAGTATATCGTGAATAGTCTTGAGTATCGTGAATAGTCTTAGTATCGTGAATATATCGTGAATAATAAACTCAAACACCAAAGATAGAAATTCCACAAAAAAAACATTTTCACGCTTCATGAATAGTACTTGTGAATAGTAACTTCGTGAATAGTAACTTCATGAATAGTAACTTCGTGAATAGTAACTCATGAATAGTAACCCAGAGCATGAAAAAGTTCCAAATTTGATAAAAGTTCGACCGATATTTGACGTAATGATATTGAAGAAATAATATCATTCTGAAAAAAATAATATCCACTTACCTCCTCGAAGAATCGAGTACTTGGAAGGAAAGGTCGGAAGTGATCTTTGAATGAAACTTATCTTGAGCAACAACTCTCAAAGTATCTAAATACTCACAAAATCGCTCGATAATATAGAGAGAAAGAAAAACTTTGTTTACGGTGTGATTTTCAATTCTAACTTAGCCCTCTATTTATAGGAAAATGTTAGCCGTAGAAGCGAGAGACTTGACTTTTTGATGGGCTTTACTACTTTACTATTGCCACCCACCACATTTGAAATAAAATTCAGCACATTTCTTCACCAACCACAAGTGGGGCCCTCAATTCTAAATTTTCCACCAAAATCAATTATAACCTAATTTAAGAATCAGTCACCTCTTAAAATTCATAACAAATCATTAGTTCATTTTTAACGGTTCAAAATTTGTGGACATATACTCGACTTATGTATGTATAACATATCCAAAAATTACAACGATCCAGCGGTCGGGATTAAAAATTATAACTCACATGATATATCGTAAAAATCTTTGATTTGATTTTAATACCTCCATTCAAAAATAAAATTCTTGATAAAACACCTCGACATTAAATCATTCAATTATAACCACATAAAATAAATAAATCCATCGTTTATAAATATTTTCTTATCATATCAATCAATAATTAATTATTCACAAATAATATTACGAGAATCACAATTATTATGACAGACGGTAGTTCGGAAAGGGGGGGCTTTCAGATAAGGATTTCTCCTTCTTGGGCGCAATTAGGTGACCAAACCTCTCCTTGTGCGAACTTTCTAGACATTGCCAATAATGCTATCTAATAATATTATTTAAATAATATGAATTATTGATCGATAATGGAGATAATGTGCGGTGACAATTATTGAACAACGATAATATAAAATATCAATATGACAATTATTGAATCGATAAAATAAAATATTGAGCGATAATTCTTGTAACAATTATTGAGTAGTGCCTTCTTACGTAAGGATCGATAATTGATGCAATCTTGTGTGCTTGATCTGGTGTCTTCTTTGTGCGACCACGCAGCGTATTCTTGTATTTTTTACACATAGGGTATTCAACGATCTTACTTGGTAACAACTACTGTAGTTATTTTTAACTTGACTTATATTTGTCGTTTTCTTCATCCATAAACTTTCCGTTATGGGGCCCACACATGGGCTTTGCTTGGCGTCGTCTGCGAATATTCCCAAGCGATCACGAATATTCCACGACCAACGAATATTCCCAAACAACAATGAATATTTTATAACCACTTGCTTATTTTGAAATATTTGCGTATTTAACCCTAAACTATCCACATTAATCAAATCAACCCTTACTTATTTCAAAATAATAAATAAAGGAAATTCCTTTTTATTTAAAAAAATTTGAGGGTCTTCTGACCTCCCTCCTTATGAAATTTAGTCCTCGAAATTGGCGTCACGTACACAGTGTTTGAAAAGGTGAGGATACCTCGCTTTCATTTAGTTTCCAATTCCCGGTCATTTCCTCTATAGCATGATTCCTCCACAAAACTTTAACTTGTGGTATGACCTTTCTTGGCGTGGGACATGCTCCTTCTATCCAAATCTTGGCGGTACCTCCTCATCGTTAAGTCTTGGCTATCTCGTCCGGTTCTAACTTCGATAATGTGGTTGGGGTCTTTCACATATTCTGAAATGCGGATATATGAAACACATTATGAACACGAGACATACTTGGAGGAGATGCTTGCAGTCTATAGGCTACATTTCCTACTCGGTCGAGAATTTGAAATGGACGATAAATGCGTGGATTGAGCTTTCCTCTCTTCCCAAATCTTGTAACTCCCTTCCATGGAAGCGACTCATGACAATACATGATCCCTACACATAAATTCCGTCCTTTCGATGAAGATCCGCATAACTCTTTTGTCGATCTTGTCTTGGTTTGTATCGTTGTCGAATCATTTGGATCTTTTTCGGTGATCAAATACGTCTTACTTTCGGGTCCCAACAATGTTGCTTCACCCACCTCATCCCAACATATTGGAGAGCGACATTTTAAATCCATATAATGCTTGAATGGAGCCACACTATACTTGCACGATAAGCTTTTGTTGTAGGAGAATTCCACGATGGTAAATACTTATCCCAAGCGCCCTTGAAGTCTAGGACCACGAGTCTTAATAAATCTTGAGAGTTTGAATAGTCCTCTCGATTGTCCGTCCAGTTTGGGGATGGTATCTTAGAACTAAATCGCAAATCCGTGCCCCGTAGCTTTTTGCAAAGCTAACCCAAAATCTTGAAGTGAATCTTGGGTCGCGATCCGAAACTATGGATCTGAGGCATGCCATACAACCTCCTGAATCTCATTTACGTCATCTAGCAAGGCGTTCGAGGAATAAGTCTCCGTGTCGGCGAAAATGAAGCGACTTGGTTAATCTATCAACAATAACCCAAATAGCATTGATGCCTTGAAAAGCCGTAGGAAGACATAACGAAATCCATGGTAATGTGTTCCCACTTCCATTCAGGAATCTCAGTGGTTCTGACGGACCCTTAGGTACTAGATGCTCGCCTTTTACGTTGACAAGTTAAACACATTGAGATAAACTTTGCAATCTCTCTCTTCGTATTGTTCCACCAAAATGTATGTAGAAGATCACGATACATTTAGTACTTCGAGGATGGATTGCAAATGGTGTATTGTGTGCCTCCATCATAATCTTGTACTTCAAATCGAGTCGTTAGGAACCTGAAAGTCTAGAGTGGACTCGAAGTATTCCTTCTTCATCGATTCTAAGCTTAGAATAGCTCCTTCTTGTACTTTCTTCTTCATACGCATCGACTCAAGATTCGGTGGCTTGAAGCGACCTTAACTTTTTCTATTAAAGTTGGCTCTGTCGTATACTTGACATCATCGCTTTTCGTTCCGCATATGATCTTCTACTTTCGATCGTCGTCGCTACCGTTAAACTTTTCGGGATGGTATTGAATAGTGTGGTGTAGTAGTCTTTCAATAGCTCGAGCCAGCGTCATTTGCCGCGTGTTGAGTTCTTTTTGAGTGAAGAAATATTTAAGGCTTTTATGGTGCGAATATATCTCCACTTTCTCCCCGTATAGATAGTGCCTCCATATCTTTAAGCGTAAAAACATTTTGCGCTTGCTTGACTCTAGATCATGAGTAGGATAATTCCTCTCATACTCTTTAAGTTGTCGCGAGGCATAGGCTATGACTTTCCCGTTGCATGAGAACACATCCTAACCCTTTGCACGAAGCATCGGCGTAGATAACAAATCCATCCGAACGGATGGTATTGTTAGAAACAGTCTTAGAAATAAGTCTCCTCTTAAGCTCTTGGAAACTTTTCTCGCATTCTTCGCTCCAAAGCAAATTTTGTATCCTTAGAGTTAGGCGAGTTAATGGAGTAGCGATTAGAAAACCCTTCCACGAATCTCAGATAATAACCGGTAAGCCCAAAAAAGCTACGTGCTTGATCCATGAAGCTTGGTTGCTCCCACTTTGTATTGCTTGATCTTGGCGGGATCAGCGGATACTCCATGTTTTGACACCACGTGCCCAAGAATGCTGCTACTTCTTCGAAGCGAACTTCGCATTTCTTCAATTTGGCATATAGTTGGTTTTCACGAAGCCTTTGGAGTACCGACTTCAAATGGTGCTCATGATCTTCCACGACTTTTGGAATATATAAGGATGTCATCAATAAAAACAACAACAAAGCGATCGAAATATTCCTTGAATACTCGGTTCATCGTATCCATGAAAGCCGCGGGGCATTAGTTAGTCAAAAGACATGACTAAGAATTCATAATGCCCATCTGGGGAGTTACGAAGGCGGTCTTTGGAATATCCTCGATTCTAATCTTGGTGATGATATCGAGCGAAGATCGATTTTGAAAAAATTGTGCCCTTGCAGTTGGTCGAACAAGTCATCAATCTGAGGTGAGAGGATACCTATTCTTGATGGTGACATGGTTCGATTCCAGATAGTCGATACTGAAAATCGCATACTCCGTCTTTCTTCTTTACAAAATAAAGCAGGGGCACCCCGAGGAGATGTCTTGGGGCCAGAATGAAACCGATGTCCAACAATTCACGTAGTTGGACCTTTAACTCTGAAGTTCAATAGGAGCCATTCGATATGGGGTTTTAGAAATGGGCTTTGTGCGGGTTCAAGATCGATAAAGAATTGACTTCACGTTACGGGGTGGGCAGGGAAGTTCTTGAAATCGTCGGGAAAGTCGATAACAACGGAATATTATTCAAATTTGGCGTGTCTTTATTCAAATCCATAACATGGGCTAAGAAAGCTTGACATCCGTTTTTTCAATAAGCGAATAGCTTTATGATTAGATATGATAGTGATTGATTTTAATGGTTTAGTTGCTTGAATTAAATACAACGGGTTGGTTAGGAATATGAAAACTAACACCTTACGAAAACAATCAATTTTGGCATGATGAGTAGTTAACGATCAATCCTAAAAATCACATCAAAAGCAAGTATCTTTAAAGAGATAAGGTCAGCGGGTAAGGTAATGGTGCCACTTGAATCAAACAAGATTTATAAGCGATGGATGTGATGAAAGTTTCTCTAGCGGAGTTTCCACGAGATAGGTCAAAGTCTAATTTCTCGGTCGAGTTTAAGCGTTGAGCACATGCGGGAGAGATAAATGAATGGGTATGCCGGTGTCAAGTAAGGTATAAACTTAGCGAGAATTTATAAATAGCTTACCGTGATCACCTCGTTTGGGTTCCTCGCATTATGACCGATCCTGACAAAGCGCTCTTCCGGAATCGTTGACTTTGACTTTTACGGGGACGATCTTTTGAGTCACGATCCCCATTGAACTAGGTTTATTTCTGCGTCTGATCTCGGCGATATGTCCTTCCTTTCCACAACTTATAGCATACCTTGAGCTGTTGTGGGCGGTTTGGTGATATGTCCCTCTTTTCGCATTTATAGCATATAATGGGTGGTGGTTCTCCTCCACTTAGAACCGATTCTTTGCTTAACCTTTGTCGTCTTCACATAGTCGTTGTTAAATCTCCTCTTTTAAAATCTCCTCATTTCGCTTCTTACATTTTCATGGCCATGATTACCACCGAGTGGTTACCATTTTGTCTGTCGTCTGTTTCTTTCTCATGAGTTATCATTATTACATTGGCTACTTTATCTACGATACGATCCACAGTTGTGGTCCTCGAGTTGGCCGTACTACTCGTTATCTCGCTCTCTAATAATTGAGCCACATTTTAACATCTGAATAGAGAAAAAATTTATGAGAAATGAGATCTTGGCGTATCTTGGGGTTTCAAACCTCTAAGAAACATCCGCGTCATCGTTCCTCATTCTCCACCAATGATGAGGTCTGAAACACGGATAACTCTGCAAACTTTGCCTCGTCTTTGAGACAAATCGTATTGTTTTGTTCGAATCGATGAACTCCACTTCCTTCCGTATAGCCGAACACTTTCGGAAAGTATTTGTCATTAAATAGTCTCTGAAAGCGTCTCCCAAGACATCTTTGAGTGCGGTGGATGGAGTGCAACTTCCTGAGACTCCCACCGATGAATCTGCCTGCGCCCACGGAACATAAAGGTGGCGAATGGAACCTCTGTTCCTCGTGCATCCCAGACATCGAATATCTTGGTAATTTGTTTGACCCGTGTTTCATGCCGTGATCGGATCGGCTTTCCCTTAAATTACGGTGGTCCCGACTCTTTGAGCTGCTTGGTTGTGACAACCCGGTGAATTCTTATCATTTCCTCACATATTTTGAACACGAGTCTCCCTCGTGCGATTTTGCATGAGCTATGAAAAAACTTCTAAACATCCCTCGTTCATCATCGCTTTCGATGGTGTTGTTCACGGGAGGAACATTGCCCGACTGTTGCCGCGTTCTCCTCGTTGGTGAGTCTGAGCGTCTCCACGTTCTCATTTCCATTGTTAATATTCTCGATCGACATTCTCAAATCTTTGTCATAAAACAAGGGTTAATTAAGAAATCAATATATCACATAATATCCTATATCTTGACCAACTAACAAATAAGCTTAGGTAGGACACCTTTAGCGAAGGATTTACTCGTCTCTCCCCTCTGAGTTCTATTCCCGATCTCATGGAGATCGTATCCTAAACTACGATACCAAGCTGGCGCCCCAAAATAGGTATACATCACCCATTACGAGTTGTCGATACGTGAGTGCGAAAAGCAACTACAACTTTATTATTACAACGATAAAAGCGTGAGTTTAAATACAAATATTATCTTACAGACAATATCTATACTCAAATAAATCCTCATCACATTTATTGATACATTATTTTACAAAAATGGTGAGGACTACTAAACAATCCTTTCTAAAACCTTCATTCCATTACCCAGGCTAAATACTATATATTCTACTAGCCTCACGAGAAGAATGGAACAAAAAGGAAAAGGGTGAGCTCAACTAGCTCGATAAAGAATATTATGACTAAGATAATATCTGACAAATTATCGTTAGTCTTCAGACGGAAAAAAATTTAATAGAATCTGATAGGCAACAAATTTTAAATCAATATTATGGTGAAATAATAATTCATTAGAAGAGTTAAGTAGAGAATGCAAACTACTATCTTACATGTATGAATTTAAAAGTTCATCGTCTATCTTTTATCCACAACAACATCAATCCATATTCATCTCGGAATCAAATATTCATCTTTTTTTCTGAGGCGAAAGATATTCATCGATCAATCGTATTCATTTAAACACTGTTTCATCTTTTACTCTGAGGCGAAGATATTAATCGATCGGTCGTATTCATTTAAACACTGTTCATCTTTTGCTACGAGGCGAAAGATATTCTTGAAAAATCATTCATCTTTTTTTGCTTCTGAGGCGAAGATATTCAATAATATCATCATTTAAGGCGAGGATGATGAAAAATATTTTTAAAAAAGCGAATCCGGTGAAACAAAATGACGAGGATTAAGGATTAAGGATTAGTACTTTGTTTTATCCATGTATTCAAAAATACCTCAAAATAATCGTAGTGGTGTAAAATTCGAGAATGATCAAAACATGGATCTGATCGAGCTAGTATCGAAATAGATGTTTTGGACGAAAAAGAAAAATTTTATTTTTAGATTGAATAGTCTTAGTATCGTGAATAGTCTTGAGTATCGTGAATAGTCTTAGTATCGTGAATAGTAACTCAACACAAAAGATAGAAATTCCACAAAAAACATTTTCACGCTTCATGAATAGTACTTGTGAATAGTAACTTCGTGAATAGTAACTCATGAATAGTAACTTCGTGAATAACTAACTCATGAATAGTAACCCCAGAGCATGAAAAAAGTTCAAATTTGTAAAAAAGTTCGACCAATATTTGACGTAATGATATTGAAGAAATAATATCATTCTGAAAAAAAATAATATCCCTTACCTCGAAAAATCGGTACTTGGAAGGAAAGGTCGGAAGTGATCTTTGAATGAAACTTATCTTGAGCAATGACTCTCAAAGTATCTAAATACTCACAAAATAAACTCGATAATATAGAGAGAAGAGAGAAATCTTTGTTTACGGTGTGATTTTCAATTCTAACTTAGCCCTCTATTTATAGGAAAATGTTAGCCGTAGAAAGCGGACTTGACTGCTCTTACACGATGGCTTTACACTTCTATTGCCACCCACCACATTTGAAATAAAATTCAGCACATTTCTTCACCAACCACAAGTGGGGCCCACTCAATTCTAAATTTTCCACCAAAATCAATTATAACCCTAATTTAGAATCGAGTCACCTCTTAAAATTCATAACAAATCATTAGTTCATTTTTAACGGTTCAAAATTTGTGGACATATACTCAACTTATGTATGTATAACATATCCAAAAATTACAACGATCAAGCGGTCGGATTAAAAATTATAACTCACATGATATATAATATCGTAAAAATCTTGATTTGATTTTAATACCTCCATTCAAAAAAAATTCTTAAAACACCTCGACATTAAATCATTCAATTATAACCACATAAAATAAATAAATCCATCGTTTATAAATATTTTCTTATCATAATCAATAATTAATTATTCACAAATAATATTACGAGAATCCACAATTATGAATGACGGTAGTAGTTCGGGGAAGAGGGGCTTTCAGATAAGGATTTCTCCTTCTTGGCGCTTGATTAGGTGACCAAACCTCTCCTTGTGAGAACTTTCTAGACATTGCCAATAATGCTATCTAATAATATTATTTAAATAATATGAATTATTGATCGATAATGGAGATAATGTGCGGTGACAATTATTGAACAACGATAATATAAAATATCAATATGACAATTATTGAATCGATAAAATAAAATCTTGAGCGATAATTCTTTGTAACAATTATTGAGTAGTGCCTTCTTACGTAAGGATCGATAATTGATGCAATCTTGTGCAATCTGGTGTCTTCTTTGTGCGACCACGCGTATTCTTGTATTTTAACCATAGGGTATTCAACGATCTTACTTGGTAACAACTACTGTAGTTATTTTAAACAACTTATATTTGTCGTTTTCTTCATCCATAAACTTTCCGTTATATGGGGCCCACATGGTTGTGCTTGTAGTAAATATGCGAATATTCCCAGACGATCTGAATATTCCACGACCAAACGAATATTCCCAAACAACAATGAATATTTTATAACCACTTGCTTATTTTGAAATATTTGCGTATTTTACCCTAACTATCCATTAATCAAATCAACCCTTACTATTTCAAAATAATAAATAAAGAAAATTCCTTTTTATTTAAAAAAAGTTGAGGGTCTTCTGACCTCCCTCATTATGAAATTTAGTCCTCGAAATTGGCGTCGTCACACAGTGTTTGAAAAGGTGAGGATACCTCGCTTTCATTTAGTTTCAATTCCCGGTCATTTCCTCTATAGCATGATTCCTCCACAAAACTTTAACTTGTGGTATGACCTTTCTTGGCGTGGGACATGCTCCTTCTATCCAAGATCTTGGCGGTACCTCCTCATCGTTAAGTCTTGGCTATCTCGTCGGTTCTAACTTTCGATAACGTGGTTGGGTCTTTCACATATTCTGAAATGCGGATATATGAAACACATTATGAACACGAGACATACTTGGAGAATAGCTTGAGTCTATAGGCTACATTTCCTACTCGGTCGAGAATTTGAAATGGACCCGATAAATGCGTGGATTGAGCTTTCCTCTCTTCCCAAATCTTGTAACTCCCTTCCATGGAAGCAACTTCATGATAATCATGATCCCCCCTACACTAAATTCCGTCCTTTCGATGAAGATCCGCATAACTCTTTTGTCGATCTTGTCTTGGTTTTGTATCGTTGTCGAATCATTTGGATCTTTTCGGTGAGTAAATACGTCTTAACTTTCGGGTCCCAACAATGTTGCTTCACCCTCCTCATCCCAACATATTGGAGAGCGACATTTTAAATCCATATAATGCTTGAATGGAGCCACACTATACTTGCACGATAAGCTTTGTTGTTGTAGGAGAATTCCACGATGGTAAATACTTATCCCAAGCGCCCTTGAAGTCTAGGACCACGAGTCTTAATAAATCTTGAGTTTGAATAGTCCTCTCTGATTGTCCAAAATCCAGTTTTGGGGATGGTATCTTAGAACTAAATCGCAAATCCGTGCCCATAGCTTTTTGCAAGCTAACCCAAAATCTTGAAGTGAATCTTGGGTCGCGATCCGAAACTATGGATCTGAGGCATGCCATACAACCTCCTGATCTCATTTACGTCATCATACTAGCAAGGCGTTCGAGGAATAAGTCTCCGTGTCGGCGAAAAATGAAGCGATTTGGTTAATCTATCAACAATAACCCAAATAGCATTGATGCCTTGAAAGCCGTAGGAAGACCCGTGAAATCCATGGTAATGTGTTCCCACTTCCATTCAGGAATCTCAAGTGGTTCTGACGGACCCTTAGGTACTAGATGCTCGCCTTTACGTTGACAAGTTAAACACATTGAGATAAACTTTGCAATCTCTCTCTTCGTATTGTTCCACCAAAATGTATGTAGAAGATCACGATACATTTTAGTACTTCGAGGATGGATTGCAAATGGTGTATTGTGTGCCTCCATCATAATCTTGTACTTCAAATCAGTCGTTAGGAACACTGAAAGTCTAGAGTGGACTCGAAGTATTCCTTCTTCATCGATTCTAAGCTTAGGAATAGCTCCTTCTTGTACTTTCTTCTTCATACGCATCGATTTCAAGATTGGTGGCTTGAAAGCGACCTTAACTTTTTCTATTAAAGTTGGCTCTGTCGTATATTTGACATCATCGCTTTTCGTTCCGCATATGATCTTCTACTTAATCGTCGGCTACCACGTTAAACTTTACGGGGATGGTATTGAATAGTGTGGTAAGTAGTCTTTCAATAGCTCGAACCAGCGTCATTGCTGCCGCGTGTTGAGTTCTTTTTGAGTGAAGAAATATTTAAGGCTTTTATGGTGCGAATATATCTCCACTTTCTCCCCATATAGATAGTGCCTCCATATCTTTAAGCGGCAGCTTATTTACTTTGCCACTCTAGATCATGGTAGGATAATTCCTCTCATACTCTTTAAGTTGTCGCGAGGCATAGGCTATGACTTTCCCACGTTGCATGAGAACACATCCTAACCCTTTGCACGAAGCATCGGCATAGATAACAAATCCATCCGAACGGATGGTATTGTTAGAAACAGTCTTAGAAATAAGTCTCCTCTTAAGCTCTTGGAAACTTTTCTCGCATTCTTCGCTCCAAAGCAATTTTGTATCCTTAGAGTTAGGCGAGTTAATGGAGTAGCGATTAGAAAACCCTTCCACGAATCTCAGATAATAACCGGTAAGCCCAAAAAGCTACGTCTTGATCCGCAACTTGATTTGCTCCCAACTTTGTATTGCTTGATCTTGGCCGGATCAGCGGATACTCCATGTTTTGACACCACATGCCCAAAAATGCTACTTCTTCTCGAAGCGAACTTCGCATTTCTTCAATTTGGCATATAGTTGGTTTTCACGAAGCCTTTGGAGTACCGACTTCAAATGGTGCTCATGATCTTCCGACTTTTGGAATATATAAGGATGTCATCAATAAAAAAACAACAACAGGTGATCGAAATATTCCTTGAATACTCGGTTCATCGTATCCATGAAAGCCGCGGGAGCATTAGTTAGTCAGAAAGACATGACTAAAATTCATAATGCCCATCTGGGGAGTTAAAGGCGGTCTTTGGAATATCCTCGATTCTAATCTTGGTGATGATATCGAGCGAAGATCGATTTTGAAAAAATTGTGCCCCTTACTGGTTGGTCGAACAAGTCATCAATCTGAGGTGAGAGGATACCTATTCTTGATGGTGACATGGTTCGATTCAGATAGTCGATACAAAATCGCGTACTCCGTCTTTCTTCTTTACAAATAAAGCAGGAGCACCCCGAGGAGATGTCTTGGGGCCAGAATGAAGCCGATGTCCAACAATTCACGTAGTTGGACCTTTAACTCTGAAGTTCAATAGGAGCCATTCGATATGGGGTTTTAGAAATGGGCTTTGTGCGGGTTCAAGATCGATAAAAATTGACTTCACGTTACGGGGTGAGGCAGGGAGTTCTTCTTGAAAAATCGTCGGGAAAGTCGATAACAACGGGAATATTATTCAAATTTGGCGTGTCTTTATTCAAATCCATAACATGGGCTAAGAAAGCTTGACATCCGTTTTTCAATAAGCGAATAGCTTTATGATTAGATATGATAGTGATTGATTTTAATGGTTTAGTTGCTTGAATTAAATGCAACGGGTTGGTTAGGAATATGAAAACTAACAACTTACGAAAACAATCAATTTTGGCATGATGAGTAGTTAACGATCAATCCTAAAATCACATCAAAAGCAAGTATCTTTAAAGAGATAAGGTCAGCGGGTAAGGTAATGGTGCCACTTGAATCAAACAAGATTTATAAGCGATGGATGTGATGAAAGTTTCTCTAGCGGAGTTTCCACGAGATAGGTCAAAGTCTAATTTCTCTAGGGTCGAGTTTAAGCGTTGAGCACATGCGGGAGAGATAAATGAATGGGTATACAAGGTATCAGTAAGGTATAAACTTATGAAAATTTATAAATAGCTTACCGTGATCACCTCGTTTGGGTTCCTCGCATTATGACCCGATCCTGACAAAGCGCTCTTCCGGAATCGTTGACTTTGACTTTTACGGGGACGATCTTTTGAGTCACGAGTCCCCGGCCCGAACTAGGTTTATTTACCATCTGATCTCGGCGATATGTCCTTCCTTTCCACAACTATAGCATACCTTGAGCTGTTGTGGGCGGTTTGGTGATATGTCCCTCTTTTTTCGCATTGTATAGCATATAATGGGTGGTGATTCTCCTCCACCAGAACCGATTCTTTGCTTGGCCTTTGTCGTCTTCACATAGTCGTTGTTAAATCTCCTCTTTTAAAATCTCCTCATTTCTCGCTTCTTACATTTTCATGGGCCATGATTACCACCACGTGTGGTTACCATTTTGTCCGTCTGTTTCTTTCTCCATTTGGTTATCATTATTACATTGTTGCTATCTATCTACGTGCGATCTGGTTGTGGTCCCTCGGTTGGCCGTACTCGTTATCTCGCTCTAATAATTGAGCCACATTTGAACATCTCGAATAGAGAAAAATTTATGAAAATGAGATCTTGGCGTCTTGGGTTTTGAAACCTCTAAGAAACATCCAGCGTCATCGTTCCTCATTCTCCACCAAATGAGGTCTGAACACGGATAACTCTGCAAACTTTGCCTCGTCTTTGAGACAAATCGTATTTGTTTTTTTCCGATCGATGAACTCCACTTTCCTTCGTATAGCGAACACTTTCGGGAAAGTATTTGTCATTAAATAGTCTCTGAAAGCGTTTCCCAGAGACATCTTTGAGTCTTGGTTTGGATGGAGTGCAACTTCCACAGAGACTCCCACCGATGATCTGCCTCATACGGAACATAAAGGTGGCGAATGGAACCTTCTGTTCCTCCGTGCATCCCAGACATCGAATATCTTGGTAATTTGTTTGACCCGTGTTTCGCCCGTGATCGGATCGGCTTTCCCTTAAATTACGGTGGTCCCGACTCTTTGAAGCTGCTTGGTTGTGACAACTTGGTGAATTCTTATCATTTCCTCTGTATTTTGAACACGAGTCTCCTAAATGCGATTTTGCATGAGCTATGAAAAACTTCTAAACATCCCTCGTTCATCATCGCTTTCGATGGTGTTGTTCACGGGAGGAACATTGCCCGACTGTTGCGTTCTCCTCGTTGGTGAGTCTGAGGCGTCTCCACGTTCTCATTTCCATTGTTAATATTCTCGATTGACATTCTCAAATCTTGTCGTAAAACAAGGGTTAATTAAGAAATCAATATATCACATAATATCCTATATCTTGACCAACTAACAAATAAGCTTAGGTAGGACACACTTTAGCGAAGGATTTACTCGTCTCTCCCCTCTGGTTCTATTCCCAGATCTCATGGAGATCATATCCTAAACTACGATACCAAGCTGTGGCGCCCCCAAAATAGGTATACATCACCCATTACGAGTTGTCGATACGTGAGTGCGAAACAACTACAACTTTATTATTACAACGATAAAAAGCGTGAGTTTAAATACAAATATTATCTTACAGACAATATCTATACTCAAATAAATCCTCATCACATTTATTGATACATTATTTTACAAAAATGGTGAGGACTACTAAACAATCCTTTCTAAAACCTTCATTCCATTTTGAGCTAAATACTCATTATATTCTAGCCTCACGAGAAGAATGGAACAAAAAGGAAAAGGGTGAGCTCATTAGCTTTCGATAAAGAATATTATGACTAAGATAATATCTGACAAATTATCGTTAGTCTTGACGAGGAAAAAATTTAATAGAATCTGATAGGCAACAAATTTTAAATCAATATTACATGTGAAATAATAATTCATTAGAAGAGTTAAGTAGAGAATGCAAACTACTATCTTACATATATGAATTTAAAGTTCATTCATCGTCTATCTTTTATCCTGTAAACATCAATCCATAAACATCTCACGGAATCAAATATTCATCTTTTGCTCTTCTGAGGCGAAAGATATTCATCGATTAGTCGTATTCATTTAAACACACATTCATCTTTTGCTACTGAGGCGAAGATATTAATCGATCGGTCGTATTAAATCGTCGACACACATTCATCTTTTTGCTTTTCTGAGGCCAAAGATATTCTTGAAATCATTCATCTTTGCACTACTGGGCCAAAGATATTCAATAATATCATCATTTAAGGCGAGGATGATGAAAAATATTTTTAAAAAAGCGAATCCGGTGAAACAAAATGCGAGGATTAAGGATTAAGGATTAGTACTTTGTTTTATCCATGTTCAAAAATACCTCAAAATAATCGTAGTGGTGTAAAATTCAGAGAATGATCAAAACATGGATCTGATCGAAGCTAGTATCGAATAGATGTTTTGGACAAAAAGAAGAAATTTTATTTTTAGGTGAATAGTCTTGAGTATCGTGAATAGTCTTGGTATCGTGAATAGTCTATCATGAATCGTGAATAACTCAAACACCAAAAGATAGAAATTCCACAAAAAACATTTTCACGCTTCATGAATAGTACTTGTGAATAGTAACTTCGTGAATAGTAACTTGAATGAATAGTAACTTCGTGAATAGTAACTCATGAATAATAGTAACCCAGAGCATGAAAAAGTTCCAAATTTGATAAAAGTTCGACCAATATTTGGTATAATGATATTGAAGAAATAATATCATTCTGAAAAAAATAATATCCCTTACCTCGAAAATTAGTACTTGGAAGGAAGGTCGGAAGTGATCTTTGAATGAAACTTATCTTTGAGCAATGACTCTCAAAGTATCTAAATACTCACAAAATCGCTCGATAATATAGAGAGAAAGAAAAATTTTGTTTACGGTGTGATTTTCAATTCTAACTTAGCCCTCTTTTATAGGAAAATGTTAGCCGTAGAAGCGACTTGACTGCTTTACACGATGGCTTTACACTCTTATTGCCACCCACCACATTTGAAATAAAATTCAGCACATTTCTTCACCAACCACAAGTGGGGCCCACTCAATTCTAAATTTTCCACCAAATCAATCAATTATAACCCTAATTTAGAATCGGTCACCTCTTAAAATTCATAACAAATCATTAGTTCATTTTTAACGGTTCAAAATTTGTGGACATATACTCGACTTATGTATGTATAACATATCCAAAAATTACAACGATCCAGCGGTCGGGATTAAAAATTATAACTCACACATATACATAAATAAAAATCTTGATTTGATTTTAATACCTCCATTCAAACAAAATTCTTGATAAAACACCTCGACATTAAATCATTCAATTATAACCACATAAAATAAATAAATCCATCGTTTATAAATATTTTTCTTATCATATCAATAATTAATTATTCACAAATAATATTACGAATCCTGATTATAACAACGGTAGTTCCGGAAAGGGGGCTTTCAGATAAGGATTTCTCACTTCTTGGCGGCGCTGATTAGGTGACCAAACCTCTCCTTGTGAACTTTCTAGACATTGCCAATAATGCTTTATCTAATAATATTATTTAAATAATATGAATTATTGATCGATAATGGAGATAATGTCGCGTTGACAATTATTGAACAACGATAATATAAAATATCAATAGCAACAATTATTGAATCGATAAAATAAAATCTTGAGCGATAATTCTTTGTAACAATTATTGAGTAGTGCCTTCTTACGTAAGGATCGATAATTGATGCAATACAAAAATGATCTGGTGTCTTCTTTGTGCGACCACGCGTATTCTTGTATTTTAACCATAGGGTATTCAACGATCTTACTTGGTAACAACTTCTGTAGTTATTTTTAACGACTTATATTTGTCGTTTTCTTCATCCAATCGCTTTTCAGTTATGGGGCCCACACATGGCTGCTGCAAATCGTCTACGAATATTCCCAAAGCGATCTGAATATTCCACGACGAAGCGAATATTCCCAAAACTGATGATGAATATTTTATAACCACTTGCTTATTTTGAAATATTTGCGTATTTACCCTTAACCCACATTAATCAAATCCACATTAATCAAATCAACCCTTACTATTTCAAAATAATAAATAAAAAATTCCTTTTTATTTAAAAAAAACTTTGTTATATTGGTCGCGAGGCTCGATGACTAAGATGTGAAGTGTCAACTAGGTAGGGAAGCTTAGGGATATAATCCTTAGCTAAGATGACTAAAACTAGGGAGTTTATTTGGTATTTTTATTGGTATTTAATTGGTCGAGTAGAGTGTAGATAATATGTTTCATGTCAATTAACCCTTGTTTTGTGGCATTATTTGAAAATGGCATCAAGAATGTTGAGAACATCAATGGAGCCACGAGAGGCGTTGAGTCTCCACAGATCGATAACGAAGACAATGTGCATCGGGAAGGCGACAATCCTCATGCAAACAACAACACCGACCAAATGATGAGCGATGGAATGTTAGAGGCTTCATGCAATTCATGCAACATCGAGCGAAGCGGCTCTGTCCAAAATATAGGTGGAAACAACTGGCAACTCTCGGACGATCCTTGTTAAGCGATTCGAGGCTGGGACCACTGGAGTTTATTGGAGAGCCAAAAACCACTTAAGGCGGAAGCATGGATAAAGCGAGATCACCAAGATATTTGATGTCTTGGGATGCTCAGAGAGCAAAAAGTTCCCTCCTCGCCACCTTCGTATTGCGTGAAGAAGCGATTCTTGGTGGGAATCTATAAAAGCGTACCCGACTGGCCTTTTCAGATGTCTTGGGAGAAGTTCGAGAGCTATTCAACGACAAGTACTTTCCGAAAGTATTAAATCACATGAAGGAGGTGGAGTTTATCAAGTTGGAACAAAATAATATGGCCAGTGTGTCATGATCTGAGGCTAAATTTGTGGAGTTATCGGTTTGCATCCCATTTGGTCGATAATGAGGAATGAATGATGCGAATGTTTTAAGAGGTTTGAAGCAGGAGATCGTCGATATCTTATTTCTCATAAAAGCGTGTTTGTACTCGGATGTTGTAAATAGGGCTCGATTATTGGAGTGCGATAACGAGTCAGCCTTGACGAGGAAGCGGCCAAATGACATAAAAATACCGGTGGTAGCGATCATGAAATGGTGACAACAAGCGTGGAGGAATCAACGTGCGAAAATGGTAACCACTTGGTGGTAATCATAGCTAAGACAATAAAAATGGACATTTCAAGAAGGGAGATTCAATGATGATGGAAAGGCGTCGGCCTGACACACATGTTGTTAAGGAAGGAGAACGACCACCTATCGTATGCTTCAAATGCGGAGGGAGGGGACACATCGATCAAAATGCGCGATGTCGTCAAAGCGTGTTATAATTGTGGAAGAAAGGTCACTTAGCTCGATTTTGTCGTTCACCAAAGACAAATTCATTTAGGATGGAGCACCAAAGTAGTCCCGGAAAAAAGTCAGCCCGGTAGTCTGAGGAGGCGTTTGTTGTGACCTCCGAAAAAAAGGAACGAGCGAGGTTATCACGGGTAAGCTTATCATAAACTTCTAGTGAAGTCATACCTTATTTGATCTGGGTTCTACCCATTCTTTTATTTCTCTACTTGCGCTCAGCGTTTAAATTTGACTCAGGAGAAATTAGACTTTGACTTATCTGTTGAAACTCCATTAGGAGAAACCTTCATTACATCCTTTGTTTATAAGTCTTGTTTGATTCAAATCGGTAACATGCGTTACATTACTGTCGATCTTATCTCCTTAAAAATACTTGCATTTGGCGTGATTACTAGGGATTGATTGGTTAACTACTCATCATACTAAAATTGATTATTTTAAATAAGGTTGTTAGCTTTCATATTCCTAATAAACCTATTATCTTGAATTCAAGCGACCAAACCATTAAAATCAATCACGGTCATCTCGAAGCCATAAAGCTATTCGTTTATTGAAAAATGGATGTCAAGCTTTCTTAGCTCATATCGCATTTAAACAAAAATCGTCGATTTGAAGGATATTTCTATTGTTAATAAATTTCTGAACGTATTCCTGAAGAACTTCTGGCCTACCCCGGCGTGAAGTTGAATTTTGTATCGACCTTGAACCCGGTACAAAACCCATTTCAAAGCCCCATGTCGAATGGCTCTATTGAACTTGAGTTAAAGACCAATTTCGCGGAATTGTTAGACATTGGTTTCATTAATCTCTAAATCGTCTCCTTGGGGTGCTCTGTTACATTAAATGAAGAAGAAGAAAAAGATGGGAGTATCGACTTTGTATTGATTATCGGGAGTTGAATCATGTCACCATCAAAAATAGGTACCCATTGCCACGTATTGATGACTGTTTGATCGATTACAAGGAGCACAATTTTTTCAAAGATCGATCTTAGATTACGGATATCATCATTTGAAGGTTAAAAGCGAGGATATTCAAAGGCGCCTTGAGAACTTCGATGCGGGCATTATGAATTCTTAGTCATGTCTCTTTTGGATTGACTAATGCTCCTTGCCTTCATGGATATGATGAGCAAGTATTCAAGGAATATTTGGATCACTTTGTGGTCGTCTTTATTGATGACATCCTTATTTATTCAAAAAGCCGTGAAGATCTTGAAAACACTTGAGGCGATACTCCAAAAGCTTCGTGAATATAAGCTTTATGCGAGTTAAAGAAATCACGAGTTACGGCGAGGAAGTAGCATTCCTTGGGCACGTAGTATCAAGTCATGGAATATCAGTTGACCCGACAAAGATTGAAGCTATTGAAAATTTGGGATCAACCCAAATCGATGGCCGAAATCGTAGCTTTCTCGGTTTAGTTTGGTTATTATCGGAGATTCGTGGAAGGATTTTCTCGAATCGCTACTCCATTAACTTCAACTGACTCGGAAGAGATCTGAGTTCGGTTGGAAGCGAGGAATGTGAAAGAGTTTTCAAGAACTTCGAAAGGAGACTCATTTATTTTGTTACGTGATACCATACGGTTCGGAGGATTTGTCATCTACTGATGATGCTTGAGTAAAAGGGTTAGGATGTGTTCTCATGCAACATGGGAAAGTCATAGCTTTATGCCTCGAAAACAACTCAAAAAGAATATGAGAGGAATTATCTACTCATGATCTAGAGTTGGCGGTTATTGTCTTCGCACTTAAAATTTGGAGGCATTACTTGTATGGAGAGAAAGTGGAGATCTTTACGGATCATAAAAAGCCTCGAAATATTTCTTCACTCAAAAGGAACTCGACATGCGACAACGACGTTGGCTTGAGCTGTTGAAAGATTATGATCGTACCATCGATACCATCACGGAAAAGCGAGCGTGGTAGGCGGCGTTGAGTAGAAGATCATATCTGAATGCACAGTGCAATATTCACAACATAAAAAGCCCATTTTGTGTGACTTGCAAAGGATGGAGATAGAGTTAAAGACTCCGGGGACCCATGTGATGATGGCGAATATCTGAGTAGAAGCAGAGCTTTAATTGATAAAGTTAAAGTTGCTCGAGATTCTGAGATCCGGGAGGCGATGCGTATGAGGAAGAAAGTGCGAGAAGGTCTTATCTTGGGAAGCAAGAATCGATGAAGAAGGAATACTTGAGTCGACTCCGGACTTTGTGTTCTAACGACCACGATTTAAAGTATAAAATCATGATGGAGGCCACTGACACACCGTTTACAATCCATCACAGGGTTACCAAAATGTATCGTGATCTTGACATACATTTTGGTGGAAGCAATATGAAGAGAGAGATATAGCGTTATTTATCTCGAGGTGTCTAATTTGTCAGCGAGTTAAAGCGGAGAATCAAGTACCAAAAGGTCCATTGCAACCACTTGAAATTCCGAATGGAAGTGGGAGCACATTACCATGGATTTAAATTCTGGGTCTTCCCAAAGTTTCTCGGCGTAGATGCGATTTGGGTCGTTGTTGATAGATTGACCAAGTCTGCTCATTTTTCTGCGTCTGAGAAACTTATACACTTGAACGTCTTGCTTTCGTATGTACATAAATGAGGGTTGTAAGATTGCATGGTATACGGTATCCATAGTTTACGATCGAGACCCAAGATTCACTTCAAGATTTTGGGTTAGTTTGCAAAAAGCTATGGGCGCAGTTTACGATTTAGCTTCGGCATATCATCCTCGAAGCAGACGAGGCGATCGGAGAGGGCGATTCAAACTCTTGAAGATCTATTAAGACTACTGTGTCCTTGACTTGAGGAAGTTGGGACAAGTTCTTACCATTGGTGGAGTTTTCCTCTGACAACAGATTATCAAGCAAGTATTGGCGTGGCTCCATTCGAGGTTGTATGGAAGAAAGTGTCGTTCTCGGGTATCTTTGGGATGAGGTGGGTGAAACAACGTTGTTGGGACGAGAGTTGATGCGTATGACTACTGGAAAAGATTTAAATGATCCGAAACGTATAAAAAAACCTCACAAGATCGACAAAAAGAGTTATCTTGATCTTCATCGAAAGGGCGTAGAATTTGATATTGGAGATCGTGTGTTTGTTACGTGTTGCTCCATGGAAAGGAGTTACAAGATTTGGAAGAGAGGAAAGCTCGATCCTCGATTCATTGGCCCATTTTAATCCTCGATCGGTAGGAGCGTGGCTATAGACTTGCGTTACTGCTTGAGTATGTCTCGTGTTCATAACGTTTTTCACATATCCATATTACGTAAATATGTGAAAGACCGAACCACATTATTGAGTTAGAACCAGGACGAAATAGAGGAAGATTTAACGTATGAAGAGGTTCTGTTAAAATCTTGGATAAGAAGGAACATATTCTACGCTCGAGTTATACCTCAAAATCGAAGTTTTGTGGAGAAACCACGATGTTGAGAAATGACACAGGAGTTAGAATCGAAATGAAATCAAAGTATCCTCACCTCTTGACATACCAGTACGCACCTAATTTAGAGGAAGAAATTTCATAAGAAGGGAGGTTGTAAGACCCCACTTTTGAATAAAGATTAAATTTTCTCGAAATATATTTTTGAATATTATGGTGTGGATTTGATATAATGTTATAGTTGTGGGTAATATTTACAAATTTTGCAAAAAATCTGTGAGTTGTTATATAATATTCGATTGGTGGGGAATATTCGTTTTAACGGGGAATATTAAATGCAACGACACAATCATTGGTGGACCCCACTAGCGGAATTATTGTCGGATTGAAAAAGCGACAAAAATACTTTATGAAATTAACGGCGGAAGTTTCTGAGATTAAGCTGTTGAACTTTTAGGTTTAAAAAATACGATGTCTGGCGTGGTTGCATAGTAGCACTTGGTATTGATTATTGATGCTTACGTGAAAGTTACTCGATTATACTCGATTATTACTACGATAATTCTTTGCATCATATCTATCGTATTATGGATTCAATTATTATCGATATCATCTGCATAAAATATTTTTATTAAATCAATACTTGAGGCGACAAAGTTATTCATATTATAAATTTGTAATATTTACAATGTCTAGAAGTTACATCGAGGAGAGGTTTGGTCACTAATTGCGGCATGATAGGGAGAAATCCTTATTGGAAAGCCCCTCTTTCACAGGAGCGACACGGTTGATAAATATTGTGAGTTATAATATTAATGATGAATGTTGTTAGGAGTTGAATTTGGAGGCGGACGTGATATTTGAGTCGGAATGATGAAAATTAGTAAAATAGTCTATAAACACAAAATTTTTTCGGATTCACTATTTGGTGAAAAATCGGCGATTGACTTTTTTGGAAAAAATCAAACTTCAAATTTTCAAAATTTATATTTTGATAAAAATAGTTTCATTATGTTGGAATTGTTTGTGTTAGTGAAAATCGACATTTATTAGATGATAATTGATGTCAGGGGTTATATCGATAAATCGGGTAATTTATCGGATAAATGAGCAATTAATTGCTACTAATTCACATGCTTATATAACTATTTATTCACATATATGTACTATTGAATCACATTATTTACTATTAGGGGAGTTGTTGTAAGATTGATAATATTTGCATGGTAAGTTAAAAATGGAGGTATAGATGGAGAGTCTTATCTTGTAATTAATATTTTTCACATGATTATACTATTGATTCACATTATTTACTATTAGGGGAGTTGGTGCAAGATTGATAATACTTGCGGGACTAAATTAAAAATGAAAGAAAAGTTGGAGGTATTGTCTTTGTAATTTTTGAGTCCCAAAGCGTGCGATTATCGAAACTATATTTTCTATAAATAGAAGCTCATTCTTCCTTCATTTCTCACCAATTCACAAAAGCTTTAGGCGATTATTATAGAGAGAAATTATAGAAGAAGAAGAAATCTGCTACCTCACTATATTCGATTATCCGGTTTTTTCTAAAGGTAGGGAGTATTATTTCTTTCTTATCTATGAAGAGAACTTACATTATTCCATTCTTTATTATTACATTGGAATAACTTTTGTATCTGTGAGCTACCTATACTTGGTGAAATTCTTACATTGTTCCATTCTTTATCATTACATTGGAACATCACATGCATGCGTTCTGTACGGACTGGTTTCGTCTTTATTATTACATTTGGAATATCACATGCATGCGTTCTACGTGGGACTGATTAAAATCTTTATTATTACGATAGAATATCACATGCATGCGTTTTCTGTGGGGACTGATTCCGTCTTTATTATTACATTGGAATATCACATGCATGCGTTTCTGGGGACTGATTAAAATTTTATTATTACATTTGAATATCACATGCATGCGTTTCTGGGGACTGATTCCGTTATTTATTATTACATTGGAATAACTTTTGCATGTGCGATTCTATCGCGTACAGGTGATTTCTTTTGTTATTCCATTCCTTATTATACTCGGTTGGTTAAAGTTTTAACTTATATACTCCATGAAATTAGTGGAATATCCTTGATATTTAAGCTTCATCGATATCTTTTCATGGAAATATTCTTACGATCATTCTTGAATTTTACTCTACTAAGCGATATCATGTTAACAATTTGGGCGTTATTAGTTCTGGATAAAATAATTCTTGAACTTGTTTTATTGAATTCTTATATCATTGTCATCATCCTCATGTTTATATTTTGTTGAAAGTCATACATGGCCTATAGTGCATAGATGGACTTGGTATGATTATGACCGAGGATTATTCGATTGTAATCATGGCCGTAATGTTACAAATGATGTGGTAAAAGTCCTAATTGGCCCGTAGTGCATTGATGGGCGATTGTTGGCATGATCATGACCATTATTGAATACACAAAATATTCTTGGCGTGGTGCGTGGATAATTGTGGTCACGATACTAAAGAATATCCTTGGCGTAGTCTGCGGGGTGATTCGATGATGTGGATTATTTATTAAAATTTGAGTCCCAAACGATAAAAGTGATGAAAAACCTTCTAAATCATAAAAGATAGTAGATTTTATTCTCTCTTGACTCTTTTAATGGATTATTTGTTCATTGCGATTAAACTTGATGGTTGTTATATTGTATCGGTTTAACAACTTTGTTGAAGGCTAACGATAATATATTACGCATTATCTTAGTCATAATATTTCCCTCTTGGGCTAGTTGAGCTCACCCTTTTACTTTTATTGTTCTCTTGGGAAATGAGAGCGTAGCGAGGACTAGTCGGGAGCGGGTGGCGGACGAGATGATAGCATTAGTAGTCCCTCACTATTACGTGAAATAGTGTGATAATAATTGTAATGAGGACTCCTTTTGAGTTTGTATAATCTCTAGTATACAATATTTGTATTCAAACTCACGACTTATGTTTTGTTGTATTGTACACACAATAGTTGTATTATTAAGTTGTATTTGAATTACATACCATGTATTTGATGACTTCGAATAGGTGATGTATACCTATTTTGGGGCGTCACAGTTAGTATCAAAGCTTAGGGATATAATCCTGGATAAGATGTGAGACTAGAACTAGGAGGGAGAGGCGGGGAATTCCTTATTACTATGACCTACCTAAGTTTATTTGGTATTTAATTGGTCGATTAGAGTGTAGGGATAATATGTTTCATGTCAATTAACCCTTGTTTTGTGGCGATATTTAAAAATGGCATCCAGAGAATGTTGAGAACATCAATGGAGCACGAGAGAGGCCGTTTAGTCTCCACAGATCAATAACCGGGGAGACAATGTGCAGCGAGGAAGGCGACAATCCTCATGCAAACAACAACCTTGACCAAATGATGAGCGATGGAATGTTACGAGGCTTCATGCAATTCATGCAACATCGGTGAGCGGCTTACATCCAAAATCTGGTGGAACACCGGCAACTCTCGGGACGGTCACACGGCCAAACAGTTCAAGGCTGGGACCACAGTTTATTGGAGAGCCAAAACCACTTAAGACATAAGTATGGATAAAGCGGATAACCAAGATATTTGATGTCTTGGGATGCTCAGGAGAGCAAAGGTTCCCTCCCACCTTCATATTGCGTGAAGAGGCGAGTCTTGGTGGGAATCTATAAAAGCGTTCCCGACTGATGCACTCAAGATGTCTTGGGAGAAGTTCGAAGAGCTATTCAACGACAAGTACTTTCCGAAAGTATTAAATCACGTAAAGGAGGTGGAGTTTATCAAGTTGGAACAAAACAACATGATCAAGTAATAAATGTCTGAGGCTAAATTTGCGGAGTTATCCGGTTTGCATCCCATTTGGTCAATAATGAGTAGCGAATGGCGCGAATATTTTTAAGAGGTTTGAAACCGGAGATCGTCGATATCTTATTTCTCATAAACCGTGTTTGTACTTAGATGTGGTAAATAGGGCTCGATTATTGGGCGCGATATAACGAGTCAACATAACCAAGGGAAAGCAATGGCGTGACATGAAAATACCGATGGTAATTGATCGTCAAAGCGGTGACAACAAGCGTGCGAGGGAATCAACGTGCGAAATGGTAACCACTTGGTGGTAATCATAGCGAAGACAATAAGAATGGACATTTCAAGAAGAGGAGATTCAACAATGATGGAAAGGCGTCGGCTGAACACCCATTGTTAAGGAATGAGAACGACCACCTATCATATGTTTCAAATGCGGAGGGAGGGACACATCGGTCCAAATCTAGCAGCGATCTTGAGTCAAATCATGTTATAATTGTGGAAGAAGGTCACTTAGCTCGATTTTGTGCGTTCTAGAAGATAAATTCAGCTAGGATGAAGGCACCAAAGGTCATCCCGAGAAAAGTCAAAGCCGGTTAGTCAAGAGGAGGCGTTTGTTGTGACCTCCAGGGAGAAGCATGGAACCCGAATAGGTCATAATATTTCCCTCTTGGGCTAGTTGAGCTCACCTTTTTACTTTTATTGTTCTCTTTAGGAAATGAGAGCGTGGCGAGGGGACTAGTCGGGGAGCGGGTGACCGGACGGAGATGATAGCATTAGTAGTCCTCACTATTACGTGAAATAGTGTGATAATAATTATAATGAGGACTCCTTTTGAGTTTGTATAATCTCTATATACATATTTGTATTCAAACTCACGACTTATGTTTTGTCGTATTGTACACGACGGTTGTATTATTAAGTTGTATTTGAATTCTGTACCATGTATTTGATGACTCAGAATAGGTGATGCATACCTGTTTTGGGGGCGTCACACACAAAGAGAGAAAGAGAGAGCAAGGATCAAGAATATTCCTCTTAAATCACATTCCTCCTTAAATAACACTCTTTTATTAAAATTACGTCGTTTTGGAGTGGTCGCGGGTGGTATTTTTGTAAATAAAAGGAAAACAAGTAGGACCACTCTCTTTTAAGTCACTCCAAAACGACGTAATTTTAATAAAAGAGTGATATTTAAGGAGGAATGCTATTTAAGAGGAATGCTCTTGATCCTTGCTTTATATATTGTTCGTCGCTATATGTTGTCCATCGCTAAAGGGGGTATGCAAGGTATATTAAATAAGGGGTAAGCTTAAGATCTAAACCATATATATATATATATATATATATATATAATATTCTCCGTCGGAAATAACTTATTTTTGAGGGAATTTCCGTTAGTATTATCGTTTAAGCAGTTTTTTACAAATTATACTTTTTGTCGGAAGTTGTTTAATTCCGAGGGAACTTCCATCGGAAATAATCCCAGTGTATATTCGACGAAATAATTGTGTTGTAAATGATCCGTCGCAAATACCTTATTTCCTACGAAATTCAATCGGATATAATTCAGTTGAAAATATGTGTTTTTCGACGAAATTTTCAACGGTTATTATCTCCGACGTATCTATATACGATTGACCAACGGAATATTTCCTCGGAAATAAGCTAATTTCGACTGAATAGGCTTACTTCGGACGAAATATTCCATTGGAATTAAGGTTTTTTCTTGTAGTGATTATATTTAAAGTAAGATGAGTTTATTGTTAGTCATTCATTATCCAGATCAACAGTTCCAAAAATCATGTTCTTAACCGTTGATCTCATAATAAAAGTTTAGGATTAAAAGCAATTTAATCGTTGCCGCTACAGCTTGTAGCGATAATAATATTCTTTCTTGCGACAGCGAAAATTACCAAAAAGTCCTCAAATTCAACTTACATGCCTCTACAACATTGCAATTCATATGCAATCACTTTTATCTCGTCCCATAACACTAGCCACTTGTGTAAGATTCTATTTGAATATTTATTTTATAATCAAATAAAATATTTTTATTTAATTATAAAATAAATATCAAATAGAATCTTCTATTTTAAAAAAAGTTCCCTTTTCTCATTCTAAAAAATGGAAAGATGAAAATAGAATAAATTATTTGATTTATAATTTTATTTGATAGAAAATAGATGAAAATATCAAATAAAATATTTTTATTTTTCAATTTTATTTAATAGAAAGATTGTATTTGATTATTTATTTTATAATCAAATATTTTATTTGATTTTTCATCTATGTTCTATCAAATAAAATTATAAAATTAAATATTTTATTCTATTTTCATCTTTCCATTTTTTAGAAGCGAGAAAAGGGGAGAAATTAAAAAAAATAGAAGATTCTATTTGATATTTATTTTACATCAAATAAAATAATTTTATTTTATAACTTTATTTGATAGAAGATTTTATTTGATTATTTATTTATAATTAAATAAAAATATTTGAATAATCAAATATAATCTTACCTGAAGTGACCAGAGTGTTATGGGACGAGACAAAAGTGATTGCATATAATTACCTATAATGTAGTGTATAAGTTGAATTGGAGATTTTTTGGTAATTTATGCTACCACAATAAAGAATATTATTGTCATTATAACCATTCTAAGCGATGGCGATCGTGATTAAATTGTTTTTAATCTCAACCTTTATTATGATGATCAACAGTTAAGATCATGGTTGTTGAAATAGTGTTTGTGACACTTTATTGTCACGGATGAGAATATATATATATATATATATATATATATATATATATATAAATAAAATAAAATGATTTTTTTGAATTTTTCGCTCTTCCTAATAAATCATCTGGTCGTCCAAAGTTTGGGATAAATCCCATAGTCATAGTGCCTACTGAGGTATTTTGCAGTATATATATATATATATATATATATATATATATATATATATATATATATAATAAGTCTAGATAGACAGGTATATTAGACCGGAAAATTAGACCGATGCAAATTTTTTTTTTTTTTTTGTGACTCTTAAAAAATGTATAGTATTTATTCTAACAGAAATTTTTACAAAATATAGTGTTTTAGGTGTAATTTGGATACATATACAAAAAGGAGGTTATCTGATTACACCTAAAATACCTAAAATACTATATTTTGTATATGTATCCAAATTACACCTAAAACACTATATTTTATAAAATTCTGTTAGAATAAATACTATACATTTTTGAGAATCATGAAGCAAAAATAAATAAATTTGCACCGGTCCAATTTTTCGATCTAATATATCTCTGTCTGTAACATGCTTATATATATATATATATATATATATATATATATATATATAATCCGGATAAGGGGCTTACTATTAGTTTCTCTCTCTTCACTTTCACATAACACAGACCGCGAACATTATTTCTCTCTCATTTTCAGCCAAATTCGACCCATAAGTAATGAAGGAGAATCGGTCAGCTCATAGCCGTGGTCGATTTCTTCTCTCCCCTGACCCGATTCGGTGCAAGCCACAAATCTAGGTCAAAGTAGCGAAGGAATCAGAGAAATAAAGCAAACCCCTCTTATTCCTCTCTCATTTTCAAACAAAGCAAACCCCTTTCCCTCATCCGACTCGGTCGAAAGGAACGAAGCCCTGGTCAATTTCTTCCCTGCCCATTTGACTTTGAGTCGGTTCAAGCAACCTATATAAGCTTTACTTTCTTTCCTCCGGTAAGCTTTACTTATTTGTTAGTCTTGTCATATAATACTTTGATTTTTCTTTATACATGAAAAGCTATCTTGTAAGGGTCTGTTTTTTTTTAGAAAATTAACTTGATTGATAGAAACCCTAATTTTATAAGTTGTGTTGTAAAAATCATGAATTTGAATTGTTTGAGACGTAAAGGCTTCAGATTTCTTCAATTCACCACATGACCTCCAACTTCTGTCTGAATTTATGGGTATCTTACCAAAAATGTAATCTATGGAGTTTTGAGGATTTTTTGGTAATTTATGCTACCACAATAAAGAATATTATTGTCGCTAGCCCGCTACAAGCTGTAGCAGTCGTGATTAAATTGTTTTTAATCTCAACCTTTTATTATGATGATCAACGGTTAAGATCATGGTTGTTGAAATAGTGTTTGTGACACCCGGTTGTCACGGATGAGAACCTTATATATATATATATATATATATATATATATATATATATATATATATAATAATAAAATATAAATGATTTGAATTTTTTTAGCTCATCCTAATAAATCATTTGGGTGCGTCAAAGTTTGGAATAAATCCCACAAATCTATATAGTGCCTACACGAGATTTGTTGCAAGTATATATATATATATATATATATATATATATATAATAAGTCTAGATAGACATATATATTAGATAGGAAAAATTAGGCCAAATTAGGCCGATGCGATTTTTTTTTTTTTTTTTTTGCTTGTGACTCTTAAAAAATGTATAGTATTTATTCTAACAGAAATTTTTACAAAATATAGTGTTTTAGGTGTAATTTGGATACATATACAAAAACAGGGTTATACAGATTACACCTAAAATACCTAAAATACTATATTTTGTATATGTATCCAAATTACACCTAAAACACTATATTTTATAAAAATTCCTGTTAGAATAAATACTATACATTTTTTGAGAATCACAAGCAAAAATAAATAAATTTGCACCGGTCCAATTTTCCGGTCTAATATATCTGTCTGTGTAGCATTGCTCATATATATATATATATATATATATATATATATATATATATATATATAATCCGGATAAGGGGCTTACTATTAGTTTCTCTCTCTTCACTTTCACATAACACAGAATAGCTGAACATTATTTCTCTCTTATTTTCAGCCAAATTAATTCCATAAGTAATGAAGGAGAATCCAATTAGGCTCATAAGCAGTAATGGTCGATTTCTTCTCTCCCTCCTGACCCGATTCGGTGGAAGCCACAAATCTAGGTCAAAGTAGCGAAGGAATCAGAGAAATAAAGCAAACCCCTCTTATTCCTCTCTCATTTTCAAACAAAGCAAACCCCTTTCCCTCATCCGAGGCTTAATTGAAAGGCGAAGCCACAGTCGATTTCTTCCCCCTTGCCAATGACTGAGTCGATTCAAGCAACCCCTATATAAGCTTTACTTTCTTTCCTCCAGTAAGCTTTACTTATTTGTTAGTCTTGTCTATATAATACTTTGATTTTTCTTTATACATGAAAGCTATCTTTGTAAGGGTCTGTTTTCTTTAGAAAATTAACCCAATTGATAGAAACCCTAATTTTATAAGTTGTGTTGTAAAAATCATGAATTTGAATTGTTTGAGGCGTAAAGGCTTGATTTCTTCAATTCACCACATGACCTCCAACTTCACATGCAATTTATGGGTATCTTACCAAAATGTAATCTATGGAGTTTTGAGGATTTTTTGTAATTTATGCTACCACATAAAGAATATTATTATCATTGGCCCGCTTCTGTTTATGCGATCATTGATTAAATTGTTTTTAATCTCAACCTTTTATTATGATGATCAACGGTTAAGATCATGGTTGTTGAAATAGTGTTTGTGACACCCGGTTGTCACGGATGGATAATAATATATATATATATATATATATATATATATATATATATATATATATAATAAAATACAAATGATTTTGAATTTCTCGCTCATCCTAATAAATCATCTGGGTCGTCCAAAGTTTGGGATAAATCTCACCGTCTATAATGCCTACGAGACTGTTGCAAGTATATATATATATATATATATATATATATATATATATATATATATATATAATAAGTCTAGATAGACAGGTATATTAGACCGGAAAATTAGACCGATGCAAATTTTTTTTTTTTTTTTGTTTGTGACTCTTAAAAAATGTATAGTATTTATTCTAACAGAAATTTTTACAAAATATAGTGTTTTAGGTGTAATTTGGATACATATACAAAAACAGGGTTATACAGATTACACCTAAAATACCTAAAATACTATATTTTGTATATGTATCCAAATTACACCTAAAACACTATATTTTATAAAAATTCCTGTTAGAATAAATACTATACATTTTTTGAGAATCACAAGCAAAAATAAATAAATTTGCACCGGTCCAATTTTTCGGTCTAATATATCTGTGTGTAAAGATTAACAATATATATATATATATATATATATATATATATATATATATATATATAATCCGGATAAGGGGCTTACTATTAGTTTCTCTCTCTTCACTTTCACATAACACAGACCGCGAACATTATTTCTCTCTCATTTTCAGCCAAATTCGACCCATAAGTAATGAAGGAGAATCGGTTACCATCAGGCAGTAATTAATTTCTTCTCTCCCCCGACTTGGATTCGGTCTGAGCCACAAATCTAGGTCAAAGTAATGAAGAATCGAGAGAAATAAAGCAAACCCCTCTTATTCCTCTCTCATTTTCAAACAAAGCAAACCCCTTTCCCTCATCCGACTCGGTCGAAAGGAACGAAGCCCTGGTCAATTTCTTCCCCTGCCACTGACCCGAGTCAGTTCAAGCAACCCTATATAAGCTTTACTTTCTTTCCTCTGGTAAGCTTTACTTATTTGTTAGTCTTGTCTATATAATACTTTGATTTTTCTTTATACATGAAAGCTATGCTGTAAGGGTCCTGTTTTTCTTTAGAAAATTAACCCAATTGATAGAAACCCTAATTTTATAAGTTGTGTTGTAAAAATCATGAATTTGAATTGTTTGAGACGTAAAGGCTTCAGATTTCTTCAATTCACCACATGACCTCCAACTTCTGTCTGAATTTATGGGTATCTTATCAAAAATGTAATCTATGGAGTTATGTTCTGCGTAATTGATACTCAAGCCCAACAGTCAAAGCAGAAAAGTAAACTATGGGCGGTTATTAGTTATTAGTTCCCATTTGGCTTGTTTCTAATTACTGCTCCTTATTAATGTACTCACAAGAATGTTTTTTTCAACTTATAATTCACGTAAATTAAGTAATTGACCTACCGGATTAGGTAATCGTTCCTTTTAGATTTTAAGAAAGTAATTAATGACTTAATTTATCATATTATTCCTACATTAGATAGTAATTTATTTATCTTTCATCTTTTTCAGTGAATTTTAAAGGATATTAATATTGAGATTTTGTATTAATTTTAATCAATCGAGACAAAGTATTAATTATATTTACGTAATATTTGTGTTTTCTCAGTAAAACGTCAATTGAAAAGGAATTGAGGAGTACTTTTTAATATTTCTTTCTATTCAAAATATAAGATTATAATGATTTTAGTTTTATTCAAGAGATACCATTATTATAATGATTTTTAGTTTTATTCCAAGAGATACCATTAAATGATTTTTTAAAAGTATTAATATATAATGTAGTTCAATTTCTCAACTATTTTTAATTTTATAATTTTAGTAATTAAAGCTAGATATTATATTTTGGAATAGAGCGGGTACTTCTTTGTGGGTTAATTTTTATTTTGGCATACCCATATATTTTGAATAACATAAATGCAGGTGCTGTAAAATGTACAAAACACAAGTGTGGATGAACACATGAGAGATTCCTGTACGTAACACCCTTTGTCCAAAATAGAAGAGAGATTATGTACAAAATATAATAAAATTTACAAAACAAATCGAGAACTCTGTGTCACGAAATGAATAACTTTAATAACTAATAAATGTTACAAGTCAAATTATATACAATAAATGCCAAATCAGCTCAAACCACAATATTAGATATTTATTACAACTCTAACAACTAAATAATTTTATAACATAAATCGAAGTATTAAAGCCCAAACAAAGCATCTAAACTATTTGTGTAGAACGGAGCTCTTGTCACACTTGCCCTTAATTATCCGCTAGCTTGAAGAAAAAACACGGTATAAGCCAAATGTCCAGTACGGATATAGTGTGCTGAATTAATGAATTGAAACAAATAACTCAATTAATTGAATCGAACTAAACTAAAACGAACAAAATTAACACAACGAAATAGTAGGCTGAATCAAATGGCCTAGTGTTATTTCATATATAACGAGTTCAAAACAAAAATATTTTTCACACAGAAAAGTTAAATAATGTCACACATGCAAGTTACACACATTGGATCGCAAATCTAAATGCATGTAAAATCGGAAGGCGTGTTTGACATAAACATCACCAATTTGCAAAATCGAACAAAACAAAAAATTAGGGTCGACCCATACGTCTTCTACAACAAATTCACCATATGGCCAACTTTCACAGGAGCACAAAATGAAGACGTCGTGGACTAATCACACAGCCACAGAAGGTGTTATGTCTCGGTGTCAAGATGACATACGTGTGGTATTTCCACAGGTGGTTATATATAGCTCAGGTATACCATACGGATACGGTATATTCTAATAAAGATACAATGTCACAACATATGCAACAAAATACCTATACAAGGGGTTCTAATATGTACATGTTAAACCGAAACGAATCATCAATACAAAATCTTCAAAATATATTAACATGCACATTTCTATAAAATATCAAAATAAATACTAATCATGTTAACATACTTCAAAAAGTACAAATACAAATTCTATGTATCAACGCTAACATGAAATTATCATATTAATTTCACAAAAACAATTATGTGAAACAATAAACAAATTCGAAACGAAAAACAAAACGAACTAATTAAATTTAACAAAAGTATCGCTGAAGTAGTACGGAATTTGTAAATACCTAAAGCAAGTAATGCATGTAATACTCAAAATATATTCCAAATATGATTCGTTATGCTCCTCATATGAACAGTAAGTGGACTCCACTCATATAAAAAAATATATTGTACAACTAATACTTTAAAAAAGGCTTAAATATAATTTACTATTTTAAACTATAGGCCATATTCCACTTCGGTGATCCACCTTTTAATTTTGTCAATTAGATTGCTGAACTATTAATTTTTTTCAATTCTAACAAATTTAGCATACCGTCGAAAATTATTTGACGCTACGTAACGCCTTTAAAATTAGTATATCGCCACCCATCTTGGGTGTCCGCCACTCTTACATAGTGCGTAATTTAAATACTGTTTACTAATATAATCATGCGTATGCAAATCTGACGTAAAGCGTGAGTTTGAATACAAATATTGTCTACTAGATATTATACTGGCTCAAAAGAGCTCTCATTACAATTATTATCATACTATTTCACACGAATAGTGAGGAATACTTAATCTTATCCTTCCCACCATTACTCAGATTCCCAACTCGTCTCCAATTTATATTCTCATTTCAAGAAGAATGTGAAAGAAAGAAGGGTGAATCAATGGCCGGTAAAAAAATATTATAACCAAGATAATGCAGAATAAATTATCAATAGTCTTGACAATGTTAAACGATAAAATCAATAGACAATGGGTTTAATCTGCGGTTTAATACGTGATCCATTAAAAAAGTCAATAGAAAATAAAGTCTCTACTATCTTTAGGTTTTAAAGGTTTTCATAAATTTTTTATCACTAAGCCGGTTTAATGAATAAACCATAATATCTAATCATCCTCGTCTCTGCGGTCGATTTTTTCATCAAATATCGATGGTGTTGGCCATATAAGAATCACCCCTTGTCATAATCATACCAAAAACTATCTATCATCGGCTGCATTACAATGGCTTTGGAACTTTTTTATCACATCATTTATAATGTTGGCGATTATACCGAATGATCCCCATCAATAATCATAAATTAAATTCATCTACGCGTCGCCACCAAAGATAACGTAATATAACGTGAGGATGATGATGATGACGTAATAATTCAATAAAACAAGTTCAAATTTATTTATTCGAGAACTAATAACGTCCAAATTGTCAATACGATCTCTAACTTTAGAAGAAAATTCAAGAATGATCGGAAGAATATTTAAAAGAAGATCTTTGGATGAAGCAAATATCGAGAATATTCTACTAATTTAAATGGAAAGATATAGAAGTCAAAGCTTAACCAACCCAGTATAATAAAGAATGAAATAACAAAGAAAATCACCAAATGCGTGCAGATCTTGGCGTAAGCGAGTTATTCCAACAAAATAATAATAACGAGCAAATCGTCGGTGAAATTACACTGACGGGATGTTCCAACAGAATAATAAAGATGGAGCAGGATCCGCCAGAAACACACAGATAGGATATTAAGCAGAATGATAAAGACGGGCAGGGTCCCGGTGTAAAGCACATGATGCGATGTTCCAATAGAATAATAATAAAGACGGGAACCGCGGTTGGTGTAAAACACATGAGACGCGGATGTTAAGCGAGAATAATAGAAGAATGTCACCAAGATAGTAGAAACCACGATACTGATTATGTATAGGGTGTACACAGCGTATCTGAGTATTCCAATGAAATAATAAAGAATGGAATAACGGAGGATTTCACCAAGTATAGGGTGTCTGCAGATACATGAGTTATTCCAATGAATAATAAAGAATGGAATAACGTGTTTATAACTTCGTGAATAAGAAAGAATAACACACTTCTACAAGTGACAATGAAATAATATCCCTTACGGTAAGAAACGAATATTGGAAAAGTGAAGTAGCGAAATTTTCTTCTTTATACTATAGCTTTATATACAGAGTTTGATGAATTAAGTAAGAAATAATGAAGGAATGAAACTTTATTTTTATAAAAAGCGGGTAGCTACTTGATCTTATGAAGAATTGAAATAACTCTTGGTAATATTGAAGAGATAACCTTATTCATGAAGGGTAATTAACCTTTGAACAATCAAGAAGAAGCGGTTAACTCTTGGTAATATTGAAGGAATACTACTATTTGAAGGGTAATTACTTATCGACGAAGGTAATTACTATCGACGAAGATAATTCTACTATTCACAAAGGTAATTACTATTCACAAAGGTAATTACTATCGACGAAGGTAAATACTATCGAGGTAATTACTATTGACGGTAATTCTTATTCACAGCGTAATTAATTACTATTATTGACGTAGGTAAATACTTATTGTGAAGGAATTTTTAGATGATGACGTATACATATGGTACATTTATAAAATAATCAAAGCTTCTGCACAAGGCCTCATAATTGATTTCTTTATATCATCGAGGATTGAATAAATATTACCACAAATCGTTTTATTTTTAATCAACACATATTTAATCTTTCAACAATTATTAATCATTTATAAACATCAATACCGATAATATAACGTATTATATATGGAGGATGATATTATGATGATAATTGAATCGATAATATAAGAGATATGACGCGTGAATTCTTCAGAAGAATAATTGAAGATAAATGGTGAAACTTCACGTAAAGGCGTCAATAATCAATATCGTGTCTTCTTATCTATTCTGGCGACATTCTTTGTCTTTTCTTTACTAAGGGTAGTTCAACAGTTTTGAATGATAACACTCTGCCGTTATTTTTATAGAAAATAATTTTGTGCTTTCTAACTACGACAATACTTGGTCAATAGATTCAATTAATGATTGAAATGTCGTCTGAATATTAAAATTCCCCAAAAGAATATTAAATAGAAACGAATATTTTATAACAACTTTAACTACTTTCAAAATTTATAAATATTACCTACAATTATAACCTTATATCAAATTTATTCCATAATATTCAAAATAATATTTATAAAAAATTCATGCTTTATTTATAAAAATTTGCCTTATTGCGGTTATCCTGGGTGGTAATTAATCAACTGATGTGGATAATTTTTTTTTTTATTTTGCTATTAAATATTTTTAATATATTCAAGGATAAAATTGTCACACAACTATCAAAAACAGCAAACCATCACAGTCGATCTCAACCAAACCTTGCCTCTCTGCATACCCAAATTAAACCACAGATGCATCTACACTTCATTACAGACACCCTTCCGCTTCATCTGGTGAACGAATCTACTTTTACCTAAAACCCCTCAATATCTCTCACTGTAATGGTTCACAGATCTCAAAGCATACTCACCTATACATACAGTTCATTTTACATATATACATATATTTATGTCTCCTCCTAACTATGAATTTCAAGAGTGGTGGAATAAACAGAGAGACAATAATGGTCTCTTCTCCGATAATTCCCTAAACCCTAATACCCATTTAGCCCTCGAGATCCCCAGCCCAACCGCCGATGCATCTTCACTTCACAGCGAAGATAATTCTCAGATCTAGTAGATCTCAACCAAAACTTGCCTCTTTGCATACCCAAATCCGAGAAAGAAGAAAATCAAAACAGAGACATTTTTGGCATCTCAAATTGACGACCTAAGTGGAGCTAGGCACGTCGGCGAATAGAAGGTCAACGACAATATTGATACTACCGTTTTTTCTTCTCCTTTTTTTATTTTCTTTTCCCAAATCTGGCGATTTTTTTTTTGCTAGCAACAATTGTGGAAGCATAAAGGTTGTGGATTTTGGGGGTGCGGTTGATATCAGAAGTGAAATATGATCAAGGATGAAAGATTTGATCGACAAAGGCGGTCATGTAGTTCGATCGATGGTGATGGTGGAATTTGTGGGTTTTTATGGTGTAATTCTGTGTTTTTTGGTACGATTTCTTGTGGAATTTTTTCTTTTGGTGGTGTAATGTTGGTGATAATGGCGGGCAGAGGTGATCATAGTGGCGGGCATGTGTTGTGGTGATAGGGAAAATGAGTGGGCTTGGCAAATTTGTCTAATTTCTTAAATCTATAATTTCAGTTAATAATAATTTTGTCTTTTGATCTTTCATATTGGTTTGGGTTTCATTTGATTGTTCGTTTGGGTTTGTAATTTGGTTGTTGGTTTGAGTTTGCAATTAGGATTTATGTGTTTGTTTATGTTGCCTAGGGTTTATACCTGGAATTTTCTGAATTTTGTAGCAATGGTTGGGTTAGTGATGAAGGAGACAAAACTGTCGAAGTTTGGATTTTCCGAGAGCTGTGAGATCCAATCTGTTGTTTTTTATTAATATTAATGTCTAATATAAAGTGATTTGACCAATTCGCCCTTTAAATGTGTTAAGAAAAAATAAAATACTATTTTTGAATTACAACTGTTCGGTATTAATTACTACTTTCAGTAGTAGCTCAATGTCAATTGATTTCGACGCGAGTAGATTCAATTGTTGCAATTGAAAAAAATTAATAGTTCAATCATCTAATTGACAAAATTGAAAGGTGGATCACCGAATTGGAATATAATATATAGTTTAGGGTAGTATATTATATTTAAGCCTTTTAAAAATCATCTTAATACATTTATATTAGCTCATAGGTCTACTTTAATGTCATCAACTGAACCATCAAGTATAGGAGTGAACACAATTCGGTTAAAATCGAATTCACCGAATCGAATCCATTTTAATAAGATTATTTCGGTTTCGGTTTTTTTTAGAATTTGGTTATATCCAATTATTATTCAATATTCGGTTTGGTTCTAAGCTTTTCAAAAATGATTATTCGAATTGTCCGAATAACCAATTGTAATATTTTTAAAAAATAATTATTAATTATTAATTATTTGATTCCGTTTTTTTTAATGTTTTATGTTGGATGTTGCTTCATGCTTAATTTTAATCAAATGTCTATTATTATTATTCAATTACCGAATTGTGCATTCGAGTAATTGATATTCGATAATTGGTTAGGTTCTAAAATTTGGTTAACATTTGGGATAATTGTTTTATCGATATTTCAATTTTGATTTATAACCTAATAGATATTTCGATTCTATTATAACCGAATCTTCCTTTCACCCCTAATCAAGTAAGTTATTCTTTAATAGACTATATATAGACATATACAATAATAAGTATTATGCCAAGTCCGACATGGATATGTGATCTCTTACGAACTAAAACAATTGATTATATTAATATAACATAAAATAAATAAACATACCTTAACCGACTTCACTTCCTCTTTCTTTTTAATTCAATTTTTCTATTAATGGCAGCTTAGGCCCACACTTATTAATTAAGTTTATTCATTAATTATTAGTAATCCACAAATTAATTACAAATTAGATCTAAATAAAAGAGAGAGCCCAAATAAAATATTTTCAATTTACTTCATATTTTTATTTATTTTAAAAACAGCGGGTATTACATTCCCAACAAATTAAAAGTTTTTGAAAGACTTCGCCCAGAATAACAACTCTATTAATTGAAATATCTTAACTCAAGATAATATTTTATTGTAATATGATTTTATAAATTAACCTTTGATTTGAAAAAGTAACATAAAAATTCCAATTATAACATTTTTTTGTAGAATGGAGTTGATAAGGTAAAAATAAAATAGCTGAAGTAATCATATGGATGAATAAGAGATAGCTAGGTATATATTGATAAAATAAGAGAATTAAGTGAGAAGAATAATGAAAATGACTCTTTAATTATTAATACTTGGTTATAAATATAAATATTAATATGAAACTCAAGCTTAAACTTGAATCCTACGTTCGCAACTAGCCATTCTCTTAATCTTACTTTTATTATCTTAATCTTAATTAATTAATGCAAGTTAGCTTGAGTTCGTAGTATAAACTTAGGTAATTATTAAATTCACAATATTTTTTATTATTCCCACAACAAAAGTGTCGTTGTAGATGTATAACAACGGTGAAAACCGTCCCTATAGGATCAATAGCGACACTTTTGTTATAAAAATAATAATTTTTATTGTGGATTTAACCATTTTCAAAACTCAAGGTCAATGCAGAATAGGTCTTTATTATATATAAGAAAATATATATACTACCTCCGTCCCACAATAAGTGCTTTTTTAAGCTTAATATTTTTTTCCAAAATAAGTGATGTGTTAAAACTCCAATACAATTTTTACAATATTTTCTCATATATGCCTTATCGTTCAATGGTATTTATTAAATCTTACCATCACTACAATTAAATGACACTCATTAACTCTTCAACTTCAAAGAAAATATATTAAGGATATTTTTTTATTTTTAGGCATGTGTATTGGTATGTGTGATTTAAAATTTAAAAAAGACTTATTATGGAATTATGAAGATTATATATGAAGTTAGAGAAAAGGGAGGTTAGGGACTAAATATTCAGTTTCAAAAATAATATAATAGAATTATAAAAAAATATATAAGTAATAAATTTTCTTGATTGCATACCGAAACATAAAAAAGAATTGTCCACTTTGTACACTTTATTTTTTAAGAAAATAGCGAATTTACAAATAATATATTTGTTGGTCATAAGACTTAACACCTACAAAGTAGAAGTCATATTATTATTTTAAAAGTTATGACTTAACACCTACAAACTAGAAGTCATATTATTATTTTAAAAGGGTTGCAAGTATTTTCTTGTGTTTTTTTTTTCGTTACTTCACAATGCTTGTTTTGTTTATAATATATTCGCTCGTTTTTATTTGTCATTTTAGAAGGTGAAACTTGTTTTTTATTTATATGTCATTTGTAGATTTTAAAGAAGTATTAATGATTTAATTTCTTATATTATCCCTATATTAAATATTAACTTATTTCTCTTTCATCTTTTCAATGAATATTAGAAGGATAATATTGAAATTTTATAATCATTTTGATCAATCAAACAAAGTATTAATCACATTTCTTAATTTTTGTAATTTTTTAAAACGTCAAGTAAAATAGAACAAAATGAATATTACATACTATTAATTTGTATTATACTGTGGTTTAGTAAAATCCTGCTCAATATCTGATAAGTATGAATGTATGATAATTGGCAGTCAGCTCAACTTAACAAAATTAGTAGTAACACAAGATTCTGGTTGGGCAAGAACTTGGATAATTATAAAGCTAACAAAAAGTCTAGGGGGACCGGGATTTTTCGACCGGGGTAGTGACTAGTCGGATTTTTTATTTTTTTTGCTTTTGACTACAAAATAATTATTGTGATTTATTAGAATTGAAATTTTTACAAAATGTAGTTATTTTGGTGTCATTTGGATACATGTAAAAAATAGGGTTATACAAATGCATAACCCCTGCTTTTTATGTATCCAAACGACACCTAAATCATCGCATTTTTGTAAAAATTTCAATTCCAATAAATTACATTAATTATTTTGTAGTCAAAGCAAAAAAAAAAATTAAAAATTCGACCATCACTACTACTGTCTTCCCCTTCTAGAAGTACTCTGGGTTTAAATCATCAATAAGGCTAGGGGACAAGCGAGGTTCAGAAAGGTAGTAATGAAATTTTTTTTTTGCTTTTGATTATCAATAATTAATGTGATTTATTTGGGCGAAATTTTTACAATCGCATTGATTTAGGTGTCGTTTGAATACATATAAAAAATAGAGTTATGCAGTGCATGCAACTCGCTTTTTACACGTATCCAAAACACTTAAATCATCGTATTTTCAAAAAATATCGATTAATAAATCACATTAATTATTTAGTAGAAAAAAAAAAGCTACCAAACCACTACCCGAGCCCAACAAGATATATACTTATTAACTTTTTAACGATACTCGAATTCGTATAAGTATCCGAGTATCAAAATGAATTCGAATTTAACTTGTTTAAGTATCGAATCATAGCCTAGCTCGAATTTTCCGAGTCGATCCCGAATCAAGTTTCGAACCACTCACGTTCATTTTCAACCCCACCAATAATAAAGAGAATTTTTTCATTTCCCAAAATAAAAATTGATTAAAATTGAACATTGTTAAAAGTTTAAAAAATAGTACAAGTTTAAATAAATTACTTTCATTTGATTAAAATAAATAGGGTTCTAGTAGTCCCTAACAAAAAATAATAATTAGCTTTATAATTATCCAAGTTCTTGCCAAACCAGAATCTAGTGTTACTACTAATTTTGTTAAGTTGAGTCGACTGCCAATTATCATACATTCATACTCATCAGATATTGAGCAGGACTTTACTAAACCACAGTATAATACAAATTGACAGTATGTAATATTCATTTTGTTCTTTTTTTCTTGACATTTTAAAAAAAAACTTAAATATAAATTACTACACTAAATTATAGGTCATATTCCACTTCGATGATCCACCTTTCAATTTTGTCAATTAGATGATTGAATTATTAATTTTTTCATTTTCATTCGATTGGGTGATCATCGAAAATTATTGACGTGGGTACATTTTAAGTAATAATGATAATTGGTGATGTGTAACTAAAAAAAGAGTATTTTAATATCTATTTATACATTTATTATATATTAAAGGGCTAATTCGTCAAATCTACCACTCTCTCTCTCCCACTAGCGTCGGTCTCATACAAAAATAACATACAGATCTGAATCAACCCCCCCAACGGAGCCAAACCCAGGCGCAAAGTAGCCTTAATCACTGGGATCATTCGCCAAGATTGCTCATATGTTACAGAATTCCTCCTCAACAAAGGCTACCAAGTCCATGGCCTGATCTGGCGCTCCTCAAACTTCAACACCCAGCTCTGCTAAATCGGACGAGAATCAAACGGGAATCAGATCCGGCGTCAGATCTGTGTTATGTATAAAAAAAAAATTACTTCCTCTTCCTCTTGTTTTCTACCTCTTTTCAAACGGGAATTGGATTTGTACCAAAAAAATATTTTATCTTCCTCTACCTCTTGTTTTCTACCTCTTTTCCTTTTCAGTTGAGCATTCAAACTTATTTCCCTTTTTCTGTACCACTCTTTTTCATTTTCTCAATGGTAATTTTGAGCATACATGCGCGGCCAAATATTAGCCTTAAAGCATTTTTGAAGCAAACCAAATAAAAAAAAATTATAGATATTACTAAATGAAATTACATTTTTTGCTTTTCCCATAATCTGCAATATTATTGATTATCATAGTTATGCTTTCCAGATCTTGTTTATGTGCATATTGTTTATCTTGTCCTTTAATCAAACTTCTGTTGCTGATGATTCCACTCTAGCTTGATTTCGGACCTATTGCTTATTTAATTTGTTTTGGGCTGTTTGGAGTTCTTCTCTATCGTCTCCAGTCACGGTAGTTTTTGTCATAATCTAGTTTTTTAGGTTTTGTTTTACTTTGTTCATTTTAGCATGTTTTGGATTTTGCTATTTTGTCCATTGGTGTTTTGGTCTGTGTTTCATTATGGTATTTCTGGTTGGATTTGGTGGTGTTGTTGGGTTTAGGTTACGCTGGTCGGATTGAGAAAGGGAGAGAATGGTAGATTTGACGAATTTGCCCTTTAATATATAATAAATGTATAAATAGATATTAAAATACTCTTTTTTTTAGTTACACATCAGCTCAATTATTGCCTACTTAGACAGACACGTCAGCAATTTCTGACGTGGCAGATCCAATTGAATGAAAGTGGAAAAAATTAATAGTTCAATCATCTAATTGACAAAATTGAAAGGTGAATCACCGAAGTGTAATATGGCCTATAGTTTAAGGTAGTAATTCATATTTAAGCCTTAAAAAAATTTAAAAAAAATTAAGAAATGTGATTAATACCCGTAGCTGTAGGCACGGTAGTGTTTTAATTACGATTCTGTCATGAATTTCATCAAACACCTAACGATCGTCACTCTTTCTTTTCACTTCTCAGACAGGGTTACCAAGACACACCAGGTGTCTCAAAAAGATAAAGCTTCAAGTACACGTGTCAACATTTTCACATGCCACCATAAATACCTTCCTCAGTTCTTCCCCTCCTCCACGCTCCAGCTCTCAGTTCCTTTCAATCGGGAAAATCAATGATTCAATTCAAGCTATCCATCCAATTTTCCAAACCCATTAGCCACAATTTCCTCAAATCCATCAAACACTTCTCTTCTCAGAAACCCCACCTCGATGACGTGGGTCCCGTTGCCTCTCACCTGAAGACTCGAGCTGTGGTCCGGTTCCGAGGACCCGACACCGTGAAATTCCTTCAGGGTCTGTTAACCCACGATGTACGGAGGTTCGCTGAACCCGTGGGTGAGAAGACTTCGACTGTGCCTACGCCTAACTTGTCCTCTGTTTCAATTCCGCCAATGTACGCCGCAATGTTGACACCTCAGGGAAGGCTTTTGTATGATTTCTTTATATACAGACCCTCCTTGCCAGTAGAGAAGCTTGATAATTCCGGGTCTGGTCCAGGCCCGAACCCGGAAGAATTGGAGTTGCTTGCTGATGTAGATGGGTCTGTATTGGACGAGCTATTGGACACATTGAAGAAGTAAGTTATGTCTTTTAATGGTTCATGATGATTTTATGTATAAAGTGATTTGAATCCTTAGGACTCCTAGTCTGGAAAACTCACAAACATAGTGTTAAGGACATTCAATTTTGACTCTTTCTTTGATCCTATAATATTTTATGATATTGAATTTACAACTATTTGAATTATGCTTGTATATATGAAATGGTAAATCTCTAGTATCTTAAAGTTAGTTAATTTTCTTAATTAATTTTTTTTTTACTAGTTTGAGACATAATTTAAACACAAGCACTCAACCTTTGCCACTGTCAAGGCTTGAAACCCACCCTCTTGGTACACAAGGCCACTGCCAAGGCTTGAAACCCCACCCTCTTGGTACACAATGGATGGGGGTAACCATTGGGCCAAGACCCTTTGGTTAATTTTCTTAATTAAGTTGCATAGAGTGGGAAAGTGATGAGAGAGACCACATTGGGAGAGTCTTTATCTTAATGGTGCTTAATAGTTTATTTCATTGCCAAGAAGGCATACTTTAGAAACCAACTTACTTATCCAATATATAACTGTCTAATCTACCTGAATGCCCAATATAAGGTTTTTTTTATATATAAGATTATGTTCATCTGTTCTGCTGTTTGTCAAAATCCAGCTGAAAAGTTAACTTTTATAAGTAATATTGTAACCATTTGTAAAAGTATTCTCTTTTCTGTGACGTGGAGTAGCTGAAGTCTTCCAGCAAGCTCGTAGATGAGCTGAGTTTATTTGGAGTTCTTGATGTCATAAGGTTGTGTTGAGTGTTTTGGTAATAAAGGTAACTGCATAGAGCATATGGCATGCTAATATAAATGGTATTGGCTCAAAATTTATCATAGGTGCTATTTTAGAGTGCACCTCTAATTGAAGGACGTGGAATATAATAAGTTCTGAACTCTTCAAGTTAGTTATTTCTAGAGAACAGTGAGTTTTTGTAGCCAGTAAACATGGATAGTATGGCTTATGACATAGGTGACTTAGTCAGTTCAAACTCGAGTTGGAGCATAATTTGCCAACTCATAAAAGTGAATCAGCAAATTGGATTCAAAATTTCATTTCAGCGTACAGGTTTACCCAGCATAATGGCCAAGTTTGCTTTCTTTGTAAATTGTTGAATTTAAAGTGAACCTTAGTTTTGGCTTTACACTGAATGGAGGGCTATATGTATTGTCAGTGGTGCAGTCGTACCATACATGACTCACTCAGCATAGACATTCTTTGCTTTTAAGACATCATAAAGGAGTGAAAGGAGTGTTAAACCAGCAATATCACAGCACTAGACTTGCTTTTCTTGTTTTGTTGTTTGTTGTGATTTCATGGTAAATCATATTATATTCAACTCATTTCTGGACGGTAAATGAACAAACCTTTATTACCTATTTATCTCTTGAGGTGCTCTCATTCCACCATAATATCAAACCTAGGCCCCTGCTCCCCGGATGCACTCTGACTTTTGCATCTGTACCTTACAAGTTGAAAGTTAGGACTACTACTAAATTTTAAATGTTAATTCATGTATATTGAATTTTAGTAAGTGGACACTGCTTAGAATTGTAATAAAAACTCGTGCTGACAACCGTGATTGACGATTCAAATACGAGGACTGAATGATTAGTTTCAACATTGTACGATATCAAGGACCATATTGGAAATGACTTTCTAATGCCACATCCAATGTTTGAAATATTTATTTACCTCCTATTCTGCACTTGTTTGTCATGGAGTTATTACAAGTTCTATTTTACATTTTAGACATAAATATCTCACTATTTAGTGCACAACATAAAATTACTTAGAATTATGCTGGAAATCAATGTGGCAATAATAGTGCAACAAAATATTGTGGACACGTAATATATGGTAAAAGGAAGCCAGATGTCCATGTCCTTAACTAATGCTTGCTTAAAGTGTTGAGTTGAATATGATTCATTCTGCCTTTTGTGATTTTGTTTCTTCTCGTAGGAGACTAGGAGCTCTCACCGCAATACTCAGTTTACAATGATTGTTTTGAATGGCATTGCTTTTCTTCCAGTTATCAAAAGCCGCTTATACTTTCTAGTAACTTATTGTTTGTGTTAATGTTGTAGATACCGGTTGAGGTCTAAGGTTGAGATTGAGAATGCAGCAGAGGAATTCTCTTGTTGGCAGCATTATGGTGGGAATTTAACTGAAAAGTTGTCTTCTGTAGAAGAACCAGAGGCTTCTGGAGTTGGATATGGTGGCACTGTTGATCGCTCAGGCATTTCAGCTTCACGAGGAAATAATCTTGTATGGCAATGGTACATGGATCCCAGATTGGAATGCCTTGGATTTAGGGGCATCTTTCCATCCAATACAACACGTGAGTTCTCGTGAACTTGGTTACTCTGAGATCTTTTTCGTTTAAAGCTTGGGACATTGTTTAGATGCTCGAGAGTAAGGTTAAAAAATTAACCAGGCTACTTGCAAGCTACCCTGCTCGTTCATGAGAATTCTAGGCTCATTTAATCAAACGGGTCTAGTATGGCAAGAATTTACAGTCAATTCTTAGATTTCAGCCTTGTTTTATTAACAAGCTGACTTTGTGATGCAGGACAAATTTAGGATGAAGAATTAACGAAAAATAAACTAGGATTTAAATTCTACGTGTAAACCATTAGGATCTCTCAAGTGTATTAACTTCACGTATCAACACCAAGATGGATAAAATACCTCTACGGTATGAATAAATAATCAACTTCAATATCAATATCAATATTATGTAGTCTAAATGGTTTGTGTGAATTACATCGATATTTAAATGAAATGAAACCTAATATTTTGTGTGAATTACATCAATATTTAAATAGACAAAACCCTAATATTACTTGGGAATAATAAAAGTACTAAACGACTAAAATACCCTTATTAATAATTCCTAATAACTAATTAATGTCCTAAATCCTCATTAATAAATAAAAATACATAAATCACATCAACTACTTTTATATTGAACATAATAAAAACTCCAAATAATAAATATAAATAATCTCTTCTTTGTTCTTAACTTGGAGTCTCCATCATTCTCCTCTTTTTGGAGAAAACTCAACCTCGAGTTTTATAATATGATAGAATAAGCCACAAATTCCTCTGCAAGGGAAGAACATTTGGAACCCATTAACAACATGATCACACGGTAAGGCTCAAATTTTTTTGGAAAGAGAATTGATGAGAGTATCGTTTTTGTATTCAATAATGGGGGCTCCAAGTTAAGAACAAAAGAGATTTTTTATATTTATTATTTGGAGTTTTTATTATGTTTAATATAAAAGTAGTTGATGTGATTTATGTATTTTATTTATTAGTGAAGATTTAGGACATTAATTAGTGATTTAATTAATTTAATTAAGAATTATTATTAAATTCATAAATAATAAACCTTTGCAGTTTAAATTTAAAAGAACATGTCCACAATATTTTAATCTATCGCTTAGTACTTTTATTATTCCCAATATAGAGTTTTGTTCTTTAAATATTGATATAATCCCCACAAGTCATTTAGACTACATACTATTGAAGTTGATTATTTTATTTATACCGTGAGGTATTTTATCTATCTTGGTGTTGATGAGTGAAGTTGATACACTTGAGATTCTAGTGGTTTAAACGTGTAATTTAAATTCTAGTTTATTTTTCGTTAATTCTTCATCTTAAATTTGTCCTGCATCATTTTTTTTTGAATAAAATAATCAACTTCAATATCAATAGTACATAGTCTAAATGATTTGTGGGATCAATATTTAAGGAAACAAACCCTAATATTACTTAAGAATAATAAAAGTACTAAACGACTAAAATACCCTTACAAACCCTAATATCGATATCAAACATTCAAAGATATAATAAACTTAAACCTAGTAAAGTTATTACATTAAAGTTCTTCTAATCCCTACGTAGACCTTTTAAATATGTTTATTACATGATAGTTTAATATTTACAAACATGTAAACTATCTATTACATCAACTCCCAAATTATTCTCGCCACTTTTCCTTTCCCTTGTCCTTTCCGCACCCTTTCAAGTTTGACTTAGGCGGAGCCGCCTTATCTTACGCAGCACGTAGGGGTGATTCGCCCTCAGTATTGATCATCAATACTATCTTTCCGTAACAATTTTGATGTTCTACGTCACCACTCCCGTAGTGCAATAAAAATATCCCATTTCTGGGTATGTTTATTCTCAGTTTTAGATTCCAACTACAACAATATAGCTGGATAGTTTAAATCATGGCACAATAATATTTCAAGACTTATTATAAAGAAATTGAAATATTTTACATCTGTGTCTGGCCAAAAGGAATGGCTCAAACTTCTTTGCAACCTGCTCATGTATATTGAATTTCATTTGATATACATGAAAATACATTACCCAATCTTTTGAAGCTGATTGGAATAAAAAGGTTATTCAACCTTATAATATTCATAAATAATAAAAGACAGTTTAGAATTTAAAGAACATGTCCACATATGAATAATCTCAGAATACTTGCTCAATAAAGATAATAAAAATACAAAAGCGACTAAAATACCCTTATTAATAATTCATAATCACTAACTAAATGAGAGCCCAAGGAAGGCCCCCACCTGATGTCTAATTTTTGTCCCCTACTAATAAGTAAAATACATAAATCACATCAAGTATTTTATATTAAACATAATAAAAACTCCAAATAATAAATATAAAAAATCTCTTCTTTGTTCTTGACTTGGAGTCCCCATCACTTAGGTAATAACTGGGACTGACTTATCCAACAAGCTATTTTGGGAAACTGAAATTTTAATGTCGAGTCAAGTGCATTCTATTACCCTCTTTTGGATTATCACATGAATTCTTGTTCATGTATTTACTTGTGCATTCCATGAATATACATAGATATAATAATATAATATTGTATAATCTCATAATGATCGTTTAGTAAGTCATATCTCAGTCTATCTTCTTCTTGTTCATGGTTACATGCTCCATAAATTCTCTCCTTCTTCCATAATGCTCTATAAGCTCTATAGATATATTATATTTTGTATATGTTCTCTGGTATATCATAAGCGAATTTTGTTACAACTTAAAAGATATTGTAAATCACTAAGTTGTAACAATTTAATTTGTATGTAAAATTTGACTTTTGAGCTGAATGAGATATTAAACAAATTTGATGAGCTAAATGACCTACTAAGCGAGGCTTCACGGGCTAATTGAGCTGAAGCAAGCTCATGAAACTTGTTAATAACTCAACCCTTTTAAATATTATTCGAGCCTTAGTTTGGCAAGCCAAAGCTTGACTTGTCTGGTATCTTTTACACCTTCTTGTGAGCAAACGAGTCAAGTTATGAACTTTTTACTGGTCATATATGAAATTGTTTTCTTCCTGTTGCAGCACCTTTGGTTGAGGCTGACAAGGAAACTGATGAACAAAATTACCTACTCTGGAGATTGGAAAAGGGAGTTGCTGAAGGCTCAACTGAGATATCAAAAGGTGTATATTTATCTCTTCATGGGTTTGATATCTGTTATTTTATCCTAACTGATGGTTATCACGGTGCACATATTATGGGTCCAAGACCTGTCCACTGCATGGTGACATAATATTTAGAATGTTCCTGTCTATTTAGACCTGTTCACTGCATGGTGACATAGTAGTTACTTTTCTTTACTTTACTGTTTAATTTGCTACACCTGCAATTTCTTAGAACTAAACATTAAATTAAATTAAAAGGGCACTACTATTCTATTGATTTGGAATTGTGTTTAACTTCCAGCACTATCATAACCGAGCTCCATCTTATTAAAGGCCTCAAGTTTGTAATTTCAATCTGAATTTGTGATTAACCTTTGTAGGTGAGGCAATTCCACTAGAATACAACCTTGCTGGTCTGAATGCCATAAGCTTTGACAAAGGGTGTTATGTTGGTCAAGAACTCATTTCTCGCGCACATCACCGTGGGGTAGTTCGAAAGCGCTTAATTCCATTAAAGTTTCTTGATGATAGTGGAAAAGGTAGAACAACCCCCGTTTCATTGTTAATGACATTTTGTTAATTATCTTATTTTAAGCTTCTTCTGTCCTTCCAGAGTTGGAGCAGAAAGTTGCTCCTGGATCAGATGTTATGGTAGCTGCATCTGGCAAGAAGGCCGGGACTGTCAATACTGCATTTGGATCTCGTGGGCTTGGCCTTTTGCGCCTGGAAGAAGCCTTCAAAGGGACAGGAAACTTGATCATACAAGGGCAGGAAGATGTGAAGGTTGAAGCCATTAAACCAGAGTGGTGGCCCGCGGAATGGTATCAAGATTATCAACAACATAGTTCAGTTGCTTAGAATGGTTATTTACAAGAATAAAGCCACCCCTTGTACACTCAACTTTCCTCGCCAATTCTAGATTTTCTCTTATAAAAACTCGAGATTTGTTTAGTTTTATTTTGCAGAAACTGAGAGAATTCTCTTAATATGAGAAGAAAATAGTAGGAGGGATGGTTCTGAAATAGTTGTGATGTACATTATAAGAAGTACAATAGATGAAATGGAAATTTTGAATGTTGTCCAGTTTGTTGGTAGGTGTTGTGAGATGTTGATAGATAATCCAACAGGAATGTCACATCCATGGTGAATTTCATATTTGCAGTACTATAAGCTTTGTGGATTTTTCTTTTAGATAAGCTTCCAAAGATGAAATATCTGCCAAGTGCAGAGTGGGGTATTTTATTTCCCACTAGCTCTGCTATACATTCAATAAATCTCTCTAGTCTTCAATAATGAGAAAAAGCAGCAACAGCAGCAAAAACAAAGCACTTCATGAAGTTAACAAGGTAAGGTTGTCTAGATCTTGAATCACTGCCTTCATGGTAGGCCTGCAATCTGGAAGCTCATCGATGCAATCCAGCGCTATTTTTGCTAATTTATCTGCCTCCGATTTAGAGAAAATTCCCTTCAAATTTTCATCAATGAAATCTTCGTATTTGCATGATTCAGCTGCCAGTCGCACTGCAATAGTGAGATTTGTTTTACCGGAGAGAATCTGAAGGATAATCACTCCAAAGGCGTAAACGCCGCTCTTTTACTCGTAAACGGCCAAAGGTAATGTACTGGGTGTGCCTAAAGTCCTTGACCTTGAGGGCTGAGAAGATAATATCATCGTATTAGTAGCCTAATTATTGGATTAAACTGCTGATCAATGACAACTTTCTCAAGAAGATATGTTTTGGTGTGTCTTAATATCATCCAATACCTTGAGGGAAAAAGAAAAGTCAAATTTTGCTTCTTCAATCCATAATTATTTTTAGTTAACATTATTCATTACCAAGTAAAGCGTGAACTCAACAACAACTTTAGAACAAGAATGATATGTTTTGGACTGCAAGCAGTTCATATGAGCATTCAATTTAAGTTATAAGAGTTGCAGCAGCTGTGTAATACTTGTATAACAGATGCAATACCAAGATTTGCTGGCAAAACAGAAAAAGACAAATTTTACTTCTTCAAATGCATATTCACATCATTTTAGTTAACAAATTCATTACCAAGTAAAGCGTGAACTAACATCAACAATGCATATCATGCTAACAACCAAGTTTTTCCATTTTACCTAAGCATAAATCTACGATCATACCAAGAGGATCTATTAGGCAAGATCATATACTGTTCTTTTGACCCACCGGCAAAGTGCAGTCTAATGAGCTGAAAATGTAAGTTTATATGGAAGTGGTAAATAAGTTATGGTACTAACCTTTTGCAATCCCATTGATGATAGAAATCCGAGTTTGCCAGTCAAGAATGTGGCTGCTTCCATCTTCCAAGTCCAGATATAGTGACAAAGTTCCTTTAGAAGCAAAATCATAAATGAGAAAACATTCACCCCTGCTCATTGAACAACAAAAGCCTATAAGCCTAGCAAGGTTTTCATGTCTCAAAGAGGTCAATAACCTTAACCCATTCATAAACTCGGCTTCCTCCGACTTACAGCTGATCACATTAATGCTCTTAATAGCTACAACTGATCCATCCTTCAAAATCCCTTTATAAACAGCTGAGAATTTGCTCTTCCCCAACAAATTCACCTCCGAAAAATACTGCGTTGCAGACTCAACTTCTTCAAGATTGAACTTGAACCTTTGTAGAAACTTATCCGAATCGTCGCTGCCTATCTGATAACTAACCATTGGATCCCATTTATTACTATACTCGAGAGTTACAAGTGGAGAGGCACTTCTTGAGTAGAAATCCTTGTTCTCGTTAACGCTAAGCCGGTCATCCCAAGTATGATCAGATGTGATGGCTATTTTCTGTTTATGCCTACGATATCGAAAAACACATAAAAATCCCACAACCATTAATGTGATTGAGGCTGTGATTACCCCAGAAACAATGATCATTTGTGGGAGTTTTGATGATTTTGAGCAATGGGTTTGGTTGCAATTTGTATGAAACTTGGCATTCATGGGAACATGTTTTGGAGAAGTACTATTTCTGGTAGGTGAAAAGGGTTCAATTTGGTTGATGCTTAGATCATCCCAAGAATTGCAAACTCTCAATGAAGAAAATCCATCACCACATAAACCAGAATTGTTACCGCAGAGAAATCCTTCACTTAATTTCTTTAAAGCTTCATAACCAAAAAGGAAAATGTAAAAAAAAAAAAATCAATTTTGGGTTGAATACTAACTAATAAATGATGATTTAAGGAGGACTAAAATGCAAAGTTATTCATCGAGTTTATCTTACATGACTTTACATATAGCAAACGCTACCTCGTGGTACAATTAGTAGTGCAAACTGTACCTTTTGCATGCTAATTATACCTTAAAAGACACGAGGTAGCGATTTGCTAGATTGTAAAGTCAAGTACCATATCTCTACAAAGTGATAAATTCAAGGTATAGTTTTGCATTTAATCTTTAAGGATAATATTTTGTTTACCAAACTTACCAGGAGGGACAACTCCAGAGAGTGAATTGTTTCGAACATCTAGAACCTCCAACAAAGGAGCATTAGCTAATTTATCAGGAATTCTACCAGAGAGGTGATTAAAGCTCAAATCAAGCCTTTTAAGCATACTCATGTTCCCTATGCTGGAAGGAATTTGACCGGCTAATCTGTTATACTGCAATGTAAGAACACTTAGCTTCTTTAAGTACCCAATCTCTGTTGGTATGCTTCCACTCAACTGATTACAACATAGCTCCAAAACTGAAGAAACGACAAAAAATCATATGCTTTATAAGCTTAGAAAAAAAATGGTAAACAACAAAAATCATTGAAATTTTCATTTTTTTTTCAGATTCACTAGTCAGATGTGAGCCAGTTCGGCAAATTTATAAGACAAACAACCCCCAAACCCACAAATGTGCATTTTATTTACTTATATTAAATTTTAAAACAAGACCAAAGGTTTCTTCTGCTTAATTTAGCCGTACAGAAGAAAACCAAGCCATGAATCTTTAAGCATAGTTCTAATTTTATATTGCTCCGGTTTAAAAATCAAAGATTCACCCTTTCGGCTACTTAATCCATGACCAATTCCCAAACCAAGAATTCAAAATAATACTCCTTATATATATCAATAAGAAAATTAAAAATTGAATTCAAGAACTAGTATTTTTCAGGAGATCATAAACAAATGGTATTTGTTTCATCCAAAAACAACTAACAATGCTCAGAAATGGGTACATAAATTTCAAATTTTTATACAAACCCCCCACCCCCCCAAAAAAATTTCATAAAATTGACTTAAATCACACAATTAATACTCATATACTAACTGACCTTGAAGACTAGCCATGTTCTTAATCTGATAAGGTATGACCCCATAAAGATTATTGACGTTGAGATAAAGATCAGTCAACTCAGTGAGATTAGAAATCTCTTTTGGTATCTCTCCAGACAAGGAGTTGTAATGCAAGTAGAGACCCGACAGGCACTTTAGTCCGGCCACCGCCGGCGAAACTTTTCCGGTGAGACCTTTTCCCTGCAATGAAATATTAGCTACCTTAAGATGCTCATTGCAAGCTACACCCTCAAATGAGCCACTACATGGGTCACCCTCATTTGTCCAAGATTTCAAGAACTTGTTTTCTGGGTCTAGAGCGGATTTGATCTCCATTAAAGCCCTGAGCTCAGAATTTCCATTGATGTGATTTGGAAGGGAAAATGTGAGAAAAAGAAGGAAAGTGAAGAGGAAATTATTATGGGAAATATTGTTCATCTCTGTTTTTTCTTTCTTTTTAATGAAAACAGAGTACTTGAAAGAAATTATTGTGTTAACATTAGGTAGAGGTGGGTTTGAATTCTAGATTTGGATATTCCTGCTGTATTGAATTCTTGTGATGAGAAGAAAATAGTGGGGAAAAGAAAGTATATATCAATCTGTGTGAAGTGTGAAAAGTGGGACTTTTATTATGTACTTCCTCCATAACTGGGAGTGCCACTGACACAAGATCATATGCATGGACATTCTATTAAGTCAATGATTACCGTTAGATTAGATTAATGGACTATTTGCCTCACAAGGTACAAAACAATCTATATAACAAAATATTTTGAATTTTCGTATATATATATATATATATATAAATTTATAAATTTATGGTTAATTTGCCACCAGATCTTGTCGATCCCTGCAAGATCTATATATATATATATATAGGGCTTAATTGAGTCTCTGCTAGCATAACAACTTAACTATAGCAACTTGATTTTATATATATATATATATATATATATATCTTTTTACCTTCGGCAGCGTTGTTTTGTGATTTTAAGTTTTTTGTAAACAAAATACTGCAAATTAATTTTTAAAAAATTAATATAAATCTTGCAATAATTTAGTGATGAGTTAAAGCACTACCAACTATAAACCCATTTAACTTTATGTCGATTCTTTTTTTAGCATCTCTCTTTCGAATATTGATTTGGTATTTTTCCGGTACAAAAGTATGCTTTTCCCATACTACTCCAACCTTTTATTTGAAAAGAAAAATCAAAGTAGCAAAATAATTACTTACTAGTACTTTTGAATATTGATTTGGTATTTTTCGGCTCAATTATTAATTCTATTTCTTCTAAAATTATAGTTACATTTTAAAAACGACAATTTTAAAGAAAAAAATCATTTTCTTGAAAATGATTTTCTTGAAAAATATCTCTAATACTTGTTATAATTTTAATAGTGATGACATGATAATATTCAATTTACATAAAATATAACAACAAAATTGCTAGAAAATTCATGTCACTATATAATCTAAAATTGAATGTGTATCTCTAATTTTGTAACGAAAATAAGATATTTAAGTAGTCTAAATATAATTATTATTTTTATAGAGTATTGAAGTCAGTCATGACATGTGCTTTTTCAAATAGGCTCCCTAATCACTATTATTGAGCTAACCATGTTGAATTTTCAACTTAGAAATCCATATAATTTTTATATAGTTGAAAATTTCTTGACTTTCACCCTTTTATTAGTATGAATTTTATGTAGGTCAGAGGATTGGAGACTTAACTTTGGCTTGCATGACTTATTGACATGGCCAACTACATTAGTTGACTATATTATATTTTAAAAGGGCCTTGAAATTTTAGAATAAGGAATTTAAGGATGTAGATTAGCCAATGTGCTTAGATAAGAAAATACTGTAAAATTTTAAATATACAACATAAAATTATTAACTCAGATTTTTGTCACAAAATCATAGAGGATATTAACGCCAAGTACCTTTTTTACCCCTTTTAGAGCTTATACTATTACAAATTCAGGGAGCATGGAGAATTTGGGAAAAGGGCCAAAAACGGAATTAGGAAAAATATTAGGAAAATTTTTGGGAATTTTTGATATTTTCACACGGTCTTCTCTCATATTAACATACAGTGGATCCCACATTTATATAAGAAGGAATCTTATATAAAAATATCAAAAGTACACGTCAAAACATTACTCCCCAAAATTTTTACCTTCAATGCCTGTGTTGATTTTTGTTGGAGGATAAACTTAAAATTTAAACCTTTAACTTTACACAGTAAATAAAGAGGTCGTACCACTAAATATACTTTTTCTCGATCCTCAATTTTGGAGAGAATAATTAATGAATGTTTTCTCTACTTAATATACTTTGGTTAGAGCTTAATTAGTCCATAATTAGATGGATTTTCAAGAATCAAGGAGATAAACTCATAATCAATTAGGAAACTGATAAATCCACAACAGAAAACGATATTTTCACATGAAAATTGTAGTTATAGATTCTATAACAACGGTTTTTATCTATAGCGACACTTTTCATGTAGAAATATCAAAAATATTGTAAAAATATCAATTTCGAATCAATTATTCTATGTTTATGTCAATTTAATGAAGTGTTGGTCCCCATTCCCCAACAAAAACAAACTTAAAATTTTGTACTTATTATATGGAGAACATACAGACTTAAATTACTTTTAAATCCATTTTTTAAATTAAAAATGGCTCAAATTCCTGTCCTCCATCATAAGCGACAGCAAATAATATTTCTATTAACATTAAATTAAAATTGCTCAAATTCCTGCCTCCATCAGCAAGTTTGCTCACAGCCTATAACTTTTGTACTATAAAAATTTATAAGTAAAAACAGTACTGGCCCTCGGCTAAAGCAAATTTGATTTGAATTTATTAAAATTTATAAATTTTAAGATCAAAAGAGATATTTGTGTTAATTTATAACTATAAAAATAAAATATTATTGGTGGGATTAAATTTAGAAACCTCTTAGATAATTTAAAAAAACAAAATTAATTATATTAGTGCACCTAATCATTCGAGAAAAGTTCTTAATTTTTTGTTATCTTAGGTGTAATTAAAAAAGCCTTTTTTTGTTGTCGATTTAAGTAAATAAAACCAAAGTAAGCAAAATACAAAAATGGGTAAGAAAATATGATTTGATTTGAATTTATTATTATGTTATGGCACAAGAATTTAAAACTATTAGAAACCTCTTAGATAATTTAAAAAAAAACAAATTAATTATATTAGTGCAATTAATTTTAAAATTAAATTAAAGGTGGAGTATTGGTAATAAATAAGCCAAAAGTAAGCAACTAAAAAAGAATTATGATAATATATGACTGCATTATTTATCTTTATTGTATAATAATGTGGAAAAGCAGAAAGTTAACATCATGCTTTTAATGCTGGTGATCAGGTAAAAATTGGGGGAAATGTTTTAAATGAAAAAAAAATATTCTTTCTAGAAATGGTGGCCAAATAATTAAGGAGATTTTTTTTAAAAAAAACCTCAAATTTGAAATTTGTGGCACACAATATTTGTTAATAAAATAAGGATTACCTGGTAATGGATTAATGGGCACCTTTTTGCATATCATATCAGCATCCTTTTCACTTTTCCCCATTATGGAAAGAAGTCAATAAAGAGCAGCTATATGGAAAAGAAAAGTAGCTGCAATCTCACTTGCTCCTCTTTACCTGGCCAATTTGTTTGTTTTACTTTACAGAGAATTTAGACCAATTTCAAGATTCAGCCTTTTTCAAACATCACTACAATTTCTAAATTCCACCCTTCTAAAAATCAATATGCTACAAAATTGATTAACATTCACATAACAAATAATCCATAACAAACGCTTGCTATGATATTATAATTATTCAAGCAAACACACACTCCTTATCCATAAGAGAAATCTGATACTGATAGTAGCAAAAGGATTAATAAAAAATTAATTTAAAACAGCCCGCTTCTCTCTCTGGATGGACGGTCAAAGATGTATCTGAAAATTTTGCATTCAATAGTCACTGTATGGTTCAATGAGTAATTTGTAACAAAATTTCAAGCAAAACAACAAAATACATCAAACATCAAAAATATCTGAAAACATTCAATAGTCACTATGGTTCAATCATTTGTATTGAAATTTCAACAAACATCATAAAAAAAGAATCTTACATTCACACGCATAGTCTAGGTTTCCAACTATACTTGCTATTAATGTACAACATTACAAGGTTGAGAGAAAGCAGATCACCATATAAATACTTGCATGTGAAATGCAGAAAGGCTGCAGTCAATTCTCTGTGTTGCCGTTTCTCAAAGAATGCATGAGAAATTATAGGTGCAAGGCAATCGGAATTGGTGGCACAAAATTTGGCATCGAGGAGAACCGGGTTTTCTTTATGGGTATTTGTACTTTCAGGAATCAGAGGTGGCTGATTCCCAGTCGAAGGGTTCTCAGAATTTTCCGCATCTTCAGTTGGTGGATCATCGGCATCATTATTGGGCGGACCGTCAGAATCTTCATTTGGCGGATCATCAGAATCATCTTTTCTGTCATTTTGTTCACTAGAACTCCCACCACCACCACCACCACCATCCTTTGGGGCACCCTGGACCAAGTCTGGACGAGCTTCAACGCCTACTCGTCTCATGTGTAGCTGTCATATTGTATTTACCAATTTAAAGGAAACAGATATGCTAACAAGAATATTACCGCTATAAGCAAGCAGCCCTTGGATAGAAATAGCTACACATGAAATCAACCCATACCTGAAGATGGAGATTTACTTCATCTGGGCGTGAAAGAAATGGAAAATCGCCACCAGTCTTCATGTACGCACGTCTTGCGCCAGGATACCTTTCACCAACTTGATCTTTCAGTTCTCGAGGGATTGAAGAATAGTCATTTGTCTTTCAAGGAGCAGCAGCAAACATATATCAGAAAAGTAATACAAGCTAGTTACAAATATATGCATAGTCGAGCACTCCAACAATTAGAAAACATGGCTCTTAAGAAAATAGTTATACCAGGAAAAGATAACGAAGAAACGTAGTACAAGAAGATGATATTGTTATGACATATCAAAATGATCAGATTACATAGACAACAAGACAACTCTTACAATTTATCATCAAAGTAATAGAGTTTCCAATTGATACACTCTCAGGCAACTTCAATTCTGCTACAAGCATGAGTACATTCACCGAGAATGGAGTGTGTTTTTTTCCCCTCTTACCCAAATGACCCAGAAAATTAATCTCTACTGACGCTGTGAAAAGGAATTCTTAAGTGTGGATTCTCTGCATTGGTATGTTACACCAGTTTTTGGTTTCCAGTATATTTGAATAGAATTGCCGATCAAAAAAAAAATTAACAATGAATTTCATCCAAAACTTTATATGGTTCACAACTAATACAGAAGTCTACCGTATTCTCACAAGGTTTTTAGTTCAATGGGATTAATAATTGCTAATCTCTTTTTGACCCATATTTTGAAAGAATCCAGATCGCTCGCTGCCTTACTTGGCCTAATTTGGTATACTGCTTCTGATTTCATATGCTAAATTGAAACAAAAATCTTAATTTTTCAACAGCATGCCATGTTGAGCAAAAGTAAAAATGCATATCATCCGAAGTTATGTAAACATACATCCATTAAAGTGATAAAAGAATCTGAAAGGAGAAGCGATCCAACTGATGCAGCATCTACTGTTAAAGTCAACCTGGAGGCCAAGTCATCTTTCTTGAGTGTTTCAACCTGCAGGTTTTAAACTTTGCAGCATAAGAAAACTCAACTTCCTATCTACAAGAGGCTCCAGATAATAATACCACTTAGAAACAGAATTCTAAATTCTTAGTAGGTTGCCCACAGTAATGCTACATAATACTCTAAATGAAGAGAAGATAAAGCAAAGAGTAAACAAATTACTGACAAATCAGTGCAAATATCAGCTAGAACTACTAAGAGTGCACTACAGTAAATGTGTGCACATACGCTTCATCTGATAACCAAATATAGTACTTTAAAAAAAAAAGTAAAAGAAACCAAAAGAGCATTAAAAAGCTGATTGAAAGGATAGACATGCAAAGTATCATAGGGAGTTGTAAATTATTACATCTTTCATTTAAATTAATTATGAATTAGTGCTTCTTGCCCCCTTAGTTTTAGCAACCCTTCTCAAAGAATCCATTTCAAAGGGCTCTGACTGTAGCTTAGTTCATCATTATTACAAACTATCTGGTACCTAGCACTCTACTTGCAGAAGGGGCGAAAAAGAAAAGAAAAGTAAACACTAGTATAGGAGATTTGAAGCAGATACCTCAACAACAGCACACAGAAAATAGTAATGAGTGGTTCATATTGCTCCTTGTAGATTTTACCTGAGAAACAACAAAGTCAACAGAATCGGCAATAAATGGTTCATGTGGACCATTTGGGATTCCTGTTAAGACATATCGCTTCAGCAGAAAAGAAGGGGACCAACCAACACTGCAACATCAAAATCCATGAAAAAAGAAGTTAGCATGTTAAGAAATTCCCAATCCAATAACAAATGCCTTTAGGCTAAAACAGCAAGTGTGCAAAATGAAAACTTTCCAGAACTGAAAACACAATTTAGATATTTAAAACTACTAGAAGTAAAAGAAAATTCAGTAATACAGATCTCGTAAGCTAACAATAGTATCATAGTTAAGCTCCCTACATCTAGAACTCCTACTTCACTGGAGAAAAAGGAAGCATTAAATCAGCTCCAGAAATCCAGCAATGAAACCTATTGCCTGTTTTACTCATGCCTTAAAGCATGCAACAAGTATACCTCAATTCTCAAACAATGATTTCTTCAGTTGTTCAAGCTTTGTAACCCAAAGGAATTTAAAAGTAAAGTTTAATATAGCAGAAATCTGATTCTTGAAATTCAGAGAAAAACTATATTAACCCAATGTGTAATTTGGCAACTCAACGGAAAAAAAGATGAGCTAAAACCCATATGCAGCCCATTGATGAAGTCAATTGACTCCTTGTTTTACCTGAATCCTAAGTGACATATTCAATAAACTACTTATTGCAAAATAACAACAGCCCATGATGCCAAAAATTTCCTATACATATTTCAATAAACTACTTGCTGCAAAATAACAATAGCCCATGATGCCTAAAATTTCCTTGGCTATTATTTTAATTACAACAGTCAGCAGGTTCACAACGGAGAATTATTTGTTAGCAAAAAAATTAAACCTGTATTTTTGTCCAACAAATACTTTTCGAATTAAATAAAAATATCTAGGTTTGAAGCATCAACCTCATAATTAGAGAATGTAAGAGTTTCATTACAATAATGATTTTTCATTAATACAATAATAAATCATAAAAATCAAACAGGTTATCTCCGCAACAAACACAATTTAGTAATGCTAAATGTCTCAAATTTTTACCAAGAATTGAGGCCCAAATGAAAATTTTGATATAAAATTACCAAATGACCCAATCAGAGTTCATGTGCTCAATTGTGGTATTGCCATGTCGTTTGGGATTTTAAATTTGGCAGAATATTTGGCATACTTTATCATGGATTAATACAACAATAAATCATAAAATTAAAATAGTTATCTCCATAATGAAAGCAATTCAATTAGCTTCAGCTCATCATACAAATTGTTAAGTAACATGACAACATACATGGGAGCCCAGGGCATTGCAGATGGGAAATTACTCGTATCCAAAAATGTATTTGAGAGTATCAATGACTTGACCCTTCGTGGACGATGCTGAGCAAAAAGTTGTGCTAAGAAGCCTCCAAGGGATGTACCATAAAGATGTACCTGTCAGATACCGATTGATCAGTCAGCTCAAATTGTCATTATCAATTTGGATATAGAAATTTTTAAGTAGAATTAAATGATAAAGGTAGAATCAGTAACATTTATTATAATCTCTATTTGGTTAAAAGTATCCACCAAGTTGCTGAAATCTTGGCGTATCGGTTTGGTTTCCTTACTCAACAATCCGATAACGAGTCACAAATTGTAATTTCAAGCATTGTCAAAGTAAAGTGGTGTATACTGTATTAAATAGGCAATATTTTGCCGTAACGGAAAAAAACCGGTGTAACAGAGAAATCAGTGAAAATAACAATGTGACGGAGAAAGGTGATATAATGGTGTAATGAAAAATCAACAACTGGGACTCTTGAGTTTTGTGGAACAAAGGGAGTAATAATAATAATAGCAAATAATAAGACTCTTTTTGAGGAATAGAAGTAATACACTAATACTAATAAATAAAATACATGGATTTACATAGTAACTAATAGAAATAATAATAAATAAATAAATAAATTTCAAACTCTAGTATAATGGTGTGAATCGCCCAAAAATGAAAGTAAAAAAAAAAATCCTCAACTAGGCCGCTACCACAACTTTGAACAATGAATTCTCTAAGTAATAACTAACTGCACTCCAAATTAGTTGTCTAAAAAATGTTTTTCATTAGTTCTATCACATTCTATAACCTTCCTATGCTACCGAACCAACCGATAAAAAGTGTAATCTTTCTTGTCCTTTTGTAGCCAAATGCTTTAATTTCATTGCTCATCAGTTAGGTCATTACTTCTCAAAAAAGAGAGAGGAGGATTTTTTTTTTTTTTTTTTTTTTTTTTGAGAGTCATGGAGTGCTACATCATCTTGGGTAGAGCATACCCAACTTTTTTGGTATTTACATGTACTAGAGACTAATTAATTACGTTCACTTGGGAATGTATATGCCCTACAGGTGGAGCCACATTGGGAGAAGGTTGGCAATTGATCAATTGTCCGTCTTAATATTTTGGTAACTTTTACTATACATACTAAAATGAAATGTCTAATGAAATTTAAAGTTATATTTGTAGTAATAAAATACAATTATTGACCTCTTATTGCTAAACATAAACTCTAATTGACCATTATTGTGAGATTAAAAGCAATTATAGGGAAGTTGTCAATTTAGAATAATCCAATTTATTTTTGGATATCCCATGATATTGTCAACCGTATGTAACTTTTGAAGACATATAGATTGCTATGAAACAAGAACACTTCTCGAAGGTTGATGTATCTATGTCGGATACGTGTCAGACAGTAGGACACTGACACTATACCGACACTTCTGGATATGTGGCAATATGGCATACTTACTTCTAGATATGGTATATAGGTGCTAGGCATTATCATTGAACTTAAATTTTAAATTTTGAAGTTAACCACTTGCTTATATTTTCATTGGGAATCTCTTGTTTATGGCTATGTAAATATAATTTACTTATTACATCAATAAATGAATATCTATAAAATTACATAAAATTTCATCTTGTTTATATAGTGAATTTTAATGTGGCTTTCTTGACATCTTCATGATTCCTAATGATATATGCCTAATTTACTAAATTCCTTAGATAAATTCTCTACCATTAGTATTCAATTAAATATCAACTATAAAAGTAGAAGAATCAAATGAAGATTTCAACTTTTCAATTGATTGAGCATATATATATATATATATATATATATATATATATATATATATGTATCTTCTTTAAATATGGCTTATCTCTTAGAGTTGTATGTTATAATCTTATTTGTTATAAGAGTTGGAGATGTTTATGGTATAAGTGTTTCTCAATATTTTGCTTGATTTTATCATGCTTTATTAACAATTAAATTTATTTATACATATATAATTATTAAAAAGTATACATAATGTTCAACGCATCACATCTTCTTTTTTGGGAAAATGACGTGTCTCGTGTCGCATTTCATGTTGAATCCGTATCTCGTGTTCATATCCGTGCTTACAAGATAGATTGTGAAGAGTGAAGATTAAATAATGTATTTAGAGATATTTATAAAATAACGATAATAACATTGTGATGTGTGGTTTTATATGTAGGACAGCTGTAAATCTTTTCAAGATTATGAGATTTTTTCCTTAAATAACTCTCTGTATGTGGATGAGAGTACAACAACTCTTTATAGGTCCTTTTCATTTCCTTTTAATTCAATGGACTAGTGTTTAGATGATTACAAGTTACAACTACAAGCTAACCCCTTTGTTTTCATGCGATATTATGTGTGCTAATTAAGTATTTGAGTTGAATTAATAAATTCATATACAAGAAACTTATATTACAAATGAAACTTTTTTTTCTTGAATAGACTGTTTACTCCTCTTAGCTGAGAATTCTGGCTTTTCGCCACTGCTGAATGGTCCTAGGGTTCCGATACCAAATACCATACACCAGTCTAGGATCCAATGGAACTAACGCACACATTATTATTCTAGGACACTGATTCGAGCAGTTTTCCTTCTCTCTCTCCCGGCTGCATCAAGCAGTTTTACCTAATCTAAATCAATCAAAATCCTTGTCAGACACTAACTTCTTTTTATTCCCTAGAACTCCTCCTCAACAGGTCAATAAGGAACAGCACATATATTTGTAATTAAATTTCATTTACTACCAATTATTAAATAACAGACATGTAGGTAGATATTAGGTCCGATTATTAAATATTACACACATAGGTAGATATTATGGTCCAAGTAAAATGGTCCAATCAGAAAGCCAGCTTGCCAACATGATATATTTCCCGTGAAAGTATGATATTCATACGCCATTCAAAAATATATTTCCTTTTCATAAAGCTGGATATTGACTAGAATGATAAGTTCAATAAGCTTGATTAGGCTCATTTATTTAAGTGAGACGAGTTTCAACAATTACAGTTCAGCACGACTTAACTCATTTACACCCTAATGGGTGAACTACAAGTTTCATGAGGTAAAGAAACAAGCTACTCAGGTAGGATTAGTCCTATGAGCCTTACATAGTTCAATGGCTCTGTGCATATTAAATACTAATCCTGCTCCTGTAAAGAAAAAAATAGTTTTTGAGACCTCAAACCTAGTTTGTTACGCTATTATTGTTAGATTCCTTACACTTTCAGTTGAAAATTTGGACAGAAATCAAGTAACTCCAGCTGGCTCAGAGTATAAGCAGCTCAGTAAAACTGGGTACCCACATTGTTCCCAAAAAGAAAACAGTAAATATATATATATATATATATATATATATATATATAGAACTCAAATCCGGTTTGATGAGATCTTAGTGCACCACTATTGTTGGTCGCAACTCGCAAGATGTTGAAGAGAGATGATTCAAAGTTACATATGCTAATACACCAGTCTCTGCAGAACTGGAAGTTATAATAATTATGAGACACATTTATCTGAAGACATCATTTCTGTCAATGATCTGCCGAGTAGTAAACCTGTCCGTGGAATCTTTATATATTCTACAAAAATTTTAAAAAGGCTATTTCCACTTGTCCAACAGCTTGAGTTGCCAAATCCCCAGAGATAATTAAGCATTAATAAGACGGGATAAAGTATCTTTACCAAATCCAATGCTTGGAAAAAGGTATAAAAAGTGCACAAAAAAGGAAATCTGAAAGAAATAAAAACCTTACATGATGAACATCAATGGTATCCAAAAACTTCTCAAACGCTTGAACCCACTCCTGATGGTTCCATACCCGCGGAATATCAACTGAAATCACTCGATAACCCTGCAAAAAAGAGACAGAGACACAAATTTATATCTCCTTTATCAATTTGGAGATCTGTTTGAACTTTCAAGACAAATAGTATACAAAAGAAATGAACAACGCATATGAATATGCATATTGCACACCAAGGCAGCAGAAAATACGTGGAAATTTGTAACACCTCAAAAGTATCAAAGGGCATGCTAGAACCTTCCACCTTGCTAGAAACTCTTAGTATAAGGTGTTATGTGGTAATAATATATAAGGGTGGCCTCACTTATCAAAAACAATAAACGTATTAGGTATCCACGTAATGAGGTTGTTTCTGGTATGTACATGGTTTTGACTCCTATGGCACAAGTTAGTGATATCTCCTACTCTGAAAAATAATGATTCATGTTAATAGTGATATCTCCTACTTAGAAAAATAATGATTCATGTTAACTATAACTACTGCAACTGCCTCTATGTAGTATAAAAGAGTTGATTCAATGCTTATATCTTTCCATTCATATATTTTACTTTCTATGGGGGGAGAGGGTGTGAGAAAGAATATTTGTTAAAATTATGAAGAAAATTCCTGCATATGTTAACAAATATCCATCATACCTTCGCGGATAAGGACATGATCTGCTTGTAGTATACATCCGCTGTTCCTGCAGTGCCAGGCAGACAGATAAGTGGGGGAACCATTTTTGGGCCAAAGTCATAATATCGCCACTGCTTTAAGCCGATCTGCAAAAATTAAATTTTCAACTTAGAAACCTTGTTTGGAAAAAAAAATGTGTCAAATAAAAAAAAGGAAAAACAGAAGTCAGGGTATTCGACGTCAACATAATTCTGGAACCAATAATCCATATCAAAGTCATTAACTTTTCACATAAAAACTTTGGGGTATCACCAACTGAACTTTTGAAGTATTCCCTGTAGATATCAATGAAACTCGTACACTGTAGCAACTATGATCTATTTGAAAGCAATTTTTTGGAGAAGTTAAGACATTAGCCATAGGATAATAGGAATATAGAGGCACAAATGGTTTCAACTTTGTGCATAATGATCAAAAGATTCCAACTTGCAGAGCCACTCAAGAGATTTCAACAATTTAACAAACAACATAAATATCAGAATACTAATCACACAGAAATGGAATTATATTAAACCATGTATAGGATTTGGTGACATCAAAAGTCAAGTCCCCACAATGCCAATATTTGGCATATGTTTCACCTTTTCTCATTCATTTATGCCCAATTACTAGACTGATTCCAGTTCAAATAACAAGCCATATGCACTTTAGAACTTAAACAAAACAAACTATATATAAACCCATAGAGAAATTCACAACAATAAATCTTGAAATTAAAGATACCCTACTTCAAAATTTGCTTGCTTGATATGATCAAATTTGACCCATGATCAAACAACCTACCCTATGCTCATAAAGACCAAATGTAAAATTGTCTTCAAAAAAGCAAATTAAAAGTTACCCAGATGAAAAATAAAACTAAAACACGAAAATCTTGGATCAAAATTGAAAGAAAAATAGGAGAAATAAAATTAAGGGAAATAGAGAGAGAAAAAGAAGAGAGAATTTACAGGGATCTTGTGAAGGGGGACTTGAGATTTGAAGTAGATGTAATCACCGGGCGCCGAAAAGACGCCTCCTTTCATTGCTGATTTTGACGGTGTCTAAATTTGCCCATGACACTTATATATACACAAGTATGACTCCATATGAATGATTGGTATTTCTCGTGTTGGTCTATCGTTGTTCTTGCTAACTTCTTCTACCTCTGTTTTTAATGAGATTTTCGGGATAAAAAAATACTAATAATAAGATGACTACGGGTTGTAATTTGCAAATGAGTCATGCTATATGTATTAGGATCTTTCGAATCGATGAACATATAAATAGGTAGTAAAAATTAAGAATAGTATCTTTCTGTCAAATTATAATTATAAAATTATAATAATATGTTATTAATTATTTTTAATATATAAAAAGGTGGTAAAAATTAAGAATAGTTAAATATAATTAAAAAAAAATTAATATTTAATCTACTGGACGTATATATATTTTACAATTTGGTTATTAAAATATTAATAAAAAAACATTTAACGTCAATACATATTGACATATATATAATTTTCTTTTTTATAAATTATACAAGTGAAATTTGAGTTTTGTCAAACTTGCATCGTTCTAAAAAGTATAAACGAATGTAATCGAGTTTGAATTCGATTTAAACAAGTCAAGTTAAGTTCGAGTCGAGCAGAATTATAATTGGATTAAATTAAATTTAAATAACTATAAAATTAATTTTTTTATATTTATTATATGATATGTAAAATTAATTATTTTAATTAATTAAATATTACATGAGTCGGCTTAAACGAAGTCGGGTTGAATTTAGATGAGTCGAATTTAAAGAGTGGAGCTCGAGGCAGACACACTGTAATTATAATAATTTAATATATTAATACAGAGTAATTTGAATAATATAATCAATTTTATGAGCTAAAATTACTAAAAGCATTGTAAATTTTAGAGATTCGTGTCTATTCCTTATTCAAATTTATTAAAATGCATATATTAATCATGTTTAAACTCGATAGGATGAACAATTATTGATTAACTACGTGAAAGCGCATTCTTCGATAATTATTACGATAATTCTTTTATTTAGTATTTTATTTTATTGATTGATAATTACTACATTGATATTCTTGTTGTTTGATAATTGTCACTATCGGATTATTTTCCATTATCGAAGCGATAATTCATATTATCTGAATAATATTATTAAATATTATTGCGCCGATATCCATGCAGGAAGGTTTGAAATTACTTATGGTAAGGAGAAATTCTTAGAAAGCCCCACTACTCTGGAAGCATTCTTTGTTTGAATTATCTGTTGATATAAAATTATTTGTGAATAATTAATTATTGATTTATATGATGAAAAATTATTGATTTTATGTGGATATAGATGGAAAATTTTTAAATTGTGATTATTTAAAAATTGATATTTTATCTTTACGATAAAATAATATAATTACCTATAAGAATTTCAACCGTTTCCATTAGTCCAAGGTATATTGTCATTTGAAAAATTATCACTGATATAATAAAAATATGACAGACAATTTTGTATTTTGACTGAACTTATACTTATATCAACTGCCGTATAATACACGGTTAAAATCATGTTCGAAATAATACAAATATTCGACTTAGATTATAGAAATAGAAAATGAAAAGGGTGAATTATAATTATAATCACAAAATTTTATGTATAAAAAAAGCATTAATATACACTAATGCAAACATATCATCTTGATAGAAAGAATCCCCGACACTCCCTATAGCTCAAGTGATCTTATTTATTAAAATTTGTATGGCCGTTCGTAAGATCCTTACTACGTTTCATTACTCAAGGTTACAATGAAATAAATACAGAAGCCGCGGGGTAATTCTGCAGTAGCCAACAAAACATATTAATTAAAAAGAATTGATGATAAATCTAGAAAAAATTTCAAGAAAATATTATGACTAAAATAATTTATAAATGTATATTATCGCTTTTCAACAAATATAAAGCCGTGATACAATTATAACAAATTATATGAACCAAAATGTTAAAATGAATAGATGAATGGGGAGTCGTTTAATTACCAATTAAGCCCATCGTTCTTGCCCATACGGAAAAGCGAATGAATGAAATCCACCATCGTAGTGCAATAAAAGAGCTTTATTCAAGTATATCAAATCTACTATCTTTTGACGATTTGGTTTTTCATCACTTTTATCACAGGTACTTTTTATTTTAATCAGAATTTAATTTAAACATTACTAATTCCATTCCATTCAAAATATGGCGAACCATTCTAAGGGTGAATATTGAATACATACAGTATTTCATATTTCATCGAAATAATTTTCTTCAACTTTTATTACAACATCTCACCGGCAAAAATACAAAGCTGATTATGATTGTTCAACTTTTATAAACGAAGATTAAATTTTCTATTTATTATTTTGAAATAAGTGTTAATTGATTATTAATCCATTCGTTTTATAAACAATGGCCGCTATAGAATATTATCGTCTTGGTTGCTTGAAGAATATTCTTAAATATATTCTCAATAATGTTAAATTATGACGACGCCTTTATGACGCAATGGATGCTAATATTCGATTGAAGTCAATGAAGAATTAGCGATTAAAAAATAATTTGACGGGTTAACTAAACTGATTGCAAGATAAGTTGTTTATAAATAATTAAGTTGTATATTACCGATGTAATATGCTTAATATTCCCGTTATTAAAACACAAGAATATTCGCAGATTTACAGATTGGAATATCAAGAAAATTTTACCATTTATCGATTCTTACGTTGAAGAATAAATTGTTACGATGGTAACCATGTAGCCATCACAGATTATTGATTAACAGTTCAAATCTTGATTTTATTTTCTATTGGATTTTGACTTCGATAATTACTATCGATATTATCATTATCAATATTTTACAAGATTTTCCATTATCGAAGAATAATTCATATTATCCGATGCATAATATTATTAGAAAATATCAATTATCACAATATCTTTTCAAGTTATCTTTACGGATAGATTTATATTATCCTGAATAATATTATTAAAATATTATTGGCAATATCTGAAAGTTACATTTTAATTTGGTCACTTAATTGAATGGAGAAATTCTTATTGGAAAGCCCTTTTCTTAGAAGCTACACAGTTGCCGATCTTTGTGATTCGATAATATTATTTGTGAATAATTAATTATTGATTTATATGATGAGAAAAATATTGATTTTATGTGGATATAGATGGAAAAATTTTAAAGTGCCGACAATTGTTAAAATTGATATTTTATCTTTTACGATAAAATAATATTTTATTATATTATTATAATAGAATAATGATGATATTTTTTACAATGAATGTAGGATATATGAGTATATGAGGAGGAAGAGTATTTTTGTTGCATTAAATGATTAACTCATGTTTTTGTGTATTTGGTGGACCCCATTTCTTGACTGAAATTTGATTATAGTCTGTAAAATCGTCCGTTTGTGGATTTCGGTCAATTTCTGTTTGGAATTTGGAAAAACTTTCTTCTGCAAAGTTGTAGAGAATTGAATTTCTTATAAAAAAATCGTGAGATTCAAATTTTCTGACAAAAGGGCTATTTATTATGAATTATTGAAGTTCCGAAGTTCTAGAATAATTGATTTTTGGAAGTTTTAATTATTTATTTTATGAAAAACGTTTTTTGCAATTTAGTGGGCTCAACATGTGATAAGAATGGGCTGATTTCAGTTGGTCTAAGGTGGGCTTGACAATTTTATAAATATATTATTATTATATTAAATTTTCTGCTTTGGTGTTCCAAGCAATTTCCTATAAATAGGGTGCTTAGGTTAGAATTAAAAATCACACCAGAAACTAAAGATTTCTCTCTCTATATATCGAGCGTATTTTTGTGAGTATTTTAGTACTTTGAGTATTGCTATACGGATACAAGTTCTTTCAAAGACTATATCCGAGATTCCACTAAAGTCTTATCCTTTTGAGGTAAGGGATGTTATTTTCTTCGTAAATGATATTATTGCTTCAATATCATTATGCCAAAATATTGGTATGAGTTTTTATCAAATTTGAAACTTTTCATGTCGGGGTTACTATTCATGAGTTACTATTCACGAGTACTATTCACGAAGTATGATGATGTTTTTTGTGAAATTTCTATCTTTTGGTGTCGGTTACTATATTCACGATATACGACCTTTATTCACGATATCTGACCTTATTCACGAATCGACACTATTCACGTAAAAATTAAATTTTCTTTTACGTGTCCAAGATCATCTGTTATGATTCCTATCTTTGATTGGATCTATGTTTTGATATTCTTGAATTTTACTCCACTCCTGATTATTTATGAAGTATTTTCGAACTTGGGTTATTTAAAGTATGAATCCTTAATACTTGTTCTTTTGTTTCACCGGATTCGTTTTCTTTAAAATATTTTTCATCATCCTCAGTCCTAAATGATGATATAATTGAATATCTTTGGCCTGTAGTGCAAAAATGATTGATTTTATGATGAATATCTTTGGCCCGTAGTGCAAAGATGAATGATTTTATGATGAATATCTTTGGCAGTGTGCAAAGATGAACAGTGTTTAGATGAACACTGATTAATCGTGGTGAATATCTTTGGCTTTGTAGTGCAAAGATGAATATTTGATTTATGATGTATATTGATTGATGTTACTGAGGATAAAATATCGATGATGGACTTTTAAATTCATAGATGATAGTAGATTTCATTCTCTACTTAACTCTTCTAATGAATTGTTGTTTCCACCGCAGATTGTTGATCTAAAACTTGTTGTCTATTGTATTCTATCAAATTTTTCCTCGTGAAGACTAAGGATAATTTGTTGTACATTATCTTAGTCATAATATTCTTTCTTGGGCTAGTTGAGCTCACCCTTTTCCTTTTTGTTTCATTTTTCTTCTCGGGAGATGAGAATATAATGAACTAGTCGATCGGGTGTGGAGTAATGGTTCAAGACAGGTTGTTTTAGTAGTCCTCACTATTTTTATAAAATAGTGTATCAATAATTATAATGAGGACTTATTTGAGTGTGGATATTATCTAGAAGATAATATTTGTATTTAAACTCACAGTTTATGTGTTGTCGTATTTTGCACGACAATTGTATTAATGAAGTTGTAGTTGTTTACATACCATATTTTTTGGCGACTCGTAATGGGTTGGATGGAATGGACCTATTTTGGGGCGTCACGATTAGGTATCGAGCTTAGGGATATGATCTCTGGCGGAGATCGGGGAATAGAACTAGGAGGGGAGAGACGAGTAAATCTTTCGCTAGTGTGTCCTACCTAAGCTTATTTGTTGGTTGGTCAGTATATAGGGATATTATGTGGTATGTTAATTTATTTAATTAACCCTTGTTTTATGGCAGTATTTAAGAATGGCAGCTGAGAATGTTAACAGTGGAGTAAATGAGACTGTGGAGACACCTTTACTCACAAATCAGGAGAACGTGCAACAAGACGACAATGTTCCTCCTGTAAACAACATCACTGATCAGACGATGAATGACGGAATATTTAGAAGCTTTTTGCAGTTCGTGTAAAATCAGACGAGGGAGACTTGTGTTCAAAATACAGGTGGAAATGATAACAACGCACGGTTTGTCACAACCAAGCAGTTCAAAGAGTAGGGACCACTAGAATTCTGGGAAAAGCCAAATCCGATTAAGGCGGAGACGTGGGTCAAATAAATTACCAAGATATTCGATGTCTTGGGATGCACGGAAGAACAGAAGGTTCTATTCGCTACCTTTATGTTCCATAACGAGGCAGATTCTCGGTGGAAATCATGAAGCGTACCACTCCATCCAAATTACTTTCGGCGACGTCATGGAAACATTTTAGAAACTGTTCAATGATAAGTACTTTCCTGAAAGTATTCGTCATATGAAGGAAGTGGAGTTTATTAGACTAGAACAGAACAACATGACGGTGTCCCAGTACGAGGCGAAGTTCGCGGAGTTATCCAGGTTTGCACCTCATTTGGTGGAGAATGAGGAACGTATGACGCGGATGTTTCTGAGAGGTTTGAAACCCGACATACGCTTATATTTCATTTCTCATAAATTTTCTCTATATTCAGTTGTTGTGAACAGGGCTCAATTATTAGAGCGAGATAATGAGTCTGTTCAACCGGGCGACCTACAACATGATGATAATCGTACCGGTGGCAACGGCCATCGGGACAATGATAATCATCGTGGAGGAAATTATCGTGCCAGAAATGGTAACCACTTCGGTGGTAATCATGGCAAAGATAATAGAAGAAATAACTCAAGTGGATATTTTAAGAAGAGAAGATTTAACGATGACGGGAAGACTTCGGCAGCAGCACCAACACCAGCAACAAATTCTAAGGGAGGAGAACGACCGCCAGTTAGATGCTACAAATGCGGAGAGGATGGACATATAAGTCCAAACTGTTCACATCCTTCCAAGGTATGTTATAATTATGGAAAAAAAGGTCATATCGGTCAAGAGTGTACGGTAGCAAAACCAAGTCCAGCTGGAATGGTGGCACCAAAGCCGGATACGGAAAAGAAAAAGTCAACGTTTCCTGGAAGAGCGTTTGTAGTGACTGGTCAGAATGCGAGGAACCCGAACGAAGTTAGCACGAGTTAGTTAATTATAAATTCTTGCGAAGTTTATACCTTATTAGATACCGGTTTTACCCATTCTTTTATCTCTCTTACTTGCGCTCAACGTTTAAACTTGAAATTAGACTTTGACCTATCTGTGGAGACTCCGTTAGGAGAAATTTTCTTTACATCCACTATTTAGAAATCTTGTTTGATTCAGGTTGGCACTATCACATTACCTGTTGACCTTATCTCTTTAAAGATACTTGCTTTTGATGTGATTTTAAGGTTAACTACTCATCATGCCAAAATTGATTGTTTTCGTAAGGTTATTAGTTTTCATATTCCTAAGCAACCTGATATTCGAATTCAAGCAACCAAACCATTGAAGTCAAACTCTTTCATATCAAGTCATAAAGCCATTCGTTTATTGAAAAATGGATGTCAAGCTTTCTTAGCCATGTTATGGACTTAAACAAAAATACGTCAGATTTGAATGATATTTCTATTGTTAGTAAATTTCCTGATGTATTTCCTGAAGAATTTCTTGGCTTACTCCCAAAGTGTGATATTGAATTTTGTATCGACTTTAAAACTGGTACAAAACCCATTTCTAAAATCTCATGACTCCTATTGAACTTCAGGAGTTAAAAATTCAACTGTAGAAGTTTGTACCCGAGCCTTTATCTGGTGACTTCCTTTGTGGAATACACCGCCGCACTCTTTCAGGGGATGCCATATTTGTGTGGTAGTAAACCGATAGTACCATTGTGACGTCATATCCAAGATTGGGATATGAGTCATAGTTGAGAGCAACCTAAGTCGAATCGAAATGCGTAGCTTTTCTAGGCTTAGTTGGTTACTTATCGGAGATTCGTGGAAAGATTTTCTCGAATCGCTACTCCATTAACTCAGCTGACTCGTAGAGATACAAAATTCGAATGGAGCGAGGAATATAAAAAGAGCTTCCAAGAACTCAACATGCCAAAACGACGTTGGCTCGAGCTGTTGAAAGATTACAACCATACCATTCAATACCATCCTGGAAAAAAAAAACGAACATGGTAGCTGACGCGTTGAGTAAAAGATCGTATGCGTTTACGAGTGCGATATTGTTAACACAAAGACCCATTTCGTATGACTTACAGAAGATGGAGATAGAGTTATAGATTCCAAGAACCTGCGTGAAGATAACGAATATACGATTAGAATCGACTTTAATCGATAAATTTAAAGTCGCTTCAAGCTACGACTTGGAGTTGATGAATATGAAGAAGAAGATGCAAGAAGTCGTTATTCCAAAAGCGAGAATCGGCGATGTGAGAAAGCTCAAACCTTCAATTTATTAGTCCATTTGAAATCCTCGATCGAATAGGAATTGTGGCTATAGACTCGCTTTTGACGTACCAAGTATGACACGTGTTCATAACGTTTTTCACGTGTCGATGTTACGTAAATATGTGGATGACCCAAACCACAATATCGAAGTTAGAACCCGAATTTAAGAGATAGCGAAAGATTTTAACATACGAGGAGGTACCACCAAGATCTTAGATGGGAAGGAGTATGTCCTACGGCATGTCAATTTCGAGGACGAAATTTCATAAGGAGGGGAGGTCAGTAAGGCCCCAACTTTTTATAAATGAAGATTTAATTTTCTATTTATTATTTTGAAATAGTAAGGGTTGATTTGATTAATGTGGTTAGTTATGGGTAAAATCTGTAAATATTTTAAATAAACAAGTGGTTATAAAATACTCATTGTTGTTTGAGAATATTCGTTTGGTCGTAGAATATTCTTTACTTTGTCGAGGAATATTCGATGCGATTACACACGACCTTGTGGGGCCCCATAACGGAAAAGCAATTGGATGAAGAAAATGACAAGTATAAGTTGTTTATAAATAACGGCGTAGTTATTCACCGCTTATCTTGTTGGAATACCCGGTGGTTAAAACACGATGTCTACAGCGTTGTTGCCGCGATGCTTTGATACCAGTATTGCACCAATTATTGATTCTTATGTAAGAAGGCACTACTCGATAATTGTTACGATGAGTTCTTTATTCATATTTTATTTTATTGATTCAATAATTGCTTGCGTTGATATTATCGTTGTTTGAATAATTGTCACTACACGTATTTTCCATTATCGAAGCAATAATTCATATTATCTGAATAATATTATTAGAAAATATTATTGGCAATGTCTAGAAAATTACATACAGGAGAGGTTTGGTCACCTAATCGCGCTTGATGAAGGAGAAATTATTATTAAAGCCCCCTCTTTCACTCGAGGAGCGGCACGGTTGCCAAGATCTTGTGATTCTGTAATATTATTTGTGAATAATTAATTATTGATTTATATGATGAGGAAAATATTGATTTTATGTGGATATAGATGGAGAAAATTTTTAAAGTGACAATTGTTAAAAAATTGATATTTTATCTTTTCTGATAAAATAATATTTTATTATATTATTATAATAGAATAATGATGATATTTTTACAATGAATGTGGGATATATGAGTATATGAGGAGGAAGAGTATTTTTGTTGCATTAAATGATTAACACATGTTTTGTGTGTCGGTGGACCCCATTTCTTGACTGAAATTTGATTATAGCCTGTAAAATCACCCGTTTATGGATTTTGGTCAATTTCTGTTTGGAATTTGGAAAAACTTTCTTCTGCAAAGTTGTAGAGAATTGAATTTCCTATAAAAAAAAATGCGAGATTCGAATTTTCTGACAAAGGGGCTATTTATTATGAATTATTGAAGTTCCGAAGTTCCAGAATAATTGATTTTTGGAAGTTTTAATTTTTTATTTTATGAAAAACGTTTTTTACAATTTAGTGGGCTCAACATGTGATAAGAATGGGCTGATTTCTGTTGGTCTAAGGTGGGTTTGACAATTTTATAAATATATTATTATTATATTAAATTTTCTGCTTTGGTGTTCCAAGCAATTTCTTATAAATAGGGTGCTTAGGTTAGAATTAAAAATCACACTAGAAACTAAAGATTTCTCTCTCTATATATCGAGCGTATTTTTGTGAGTATTTTAGTACTTTGAGTATTACTATACGGTGCAAATTCTTTCAGCACTATATCCAGTATTCCAGTCATAAGTACTATCCTTTTGAGGTAAGGGATATTATTTTCTTCGTAAATGATATTATTGCTTCAATATCATTATGCCGAAATATTGGTATGAGTTTTTATCAAATTTGGAACTTTTCATGTCGGGGTTACTATTCAAGAGTTACTTTTCACGAGTTACTATTCATGAGTTACTATTCACGAGTACTATTCACGAAGTATGATGATGTTTTTTGTGAAATTTCTATCTTTTGGTGTCAGAGTTACTATTCACGTATCTATTCACGTATACGGCACAATTCACGAATACGACACTATTCACAGAAAAATTAAATTTCTTTTATGTGTCCAAGATCATCTGTTATGATTCCTATCTTTGATTGGATCTATGTTTTGATCATTCTTGAATTTTACTCCACTCTGATTATTTATGAAGTATTTTCGAACTTGGGTTATTTAAAGTATGAATCCTTAATACTTGTTCTTTTGTTTCATTTGGATTCGCTTTCTTTAAAATATTTTTCATCATCCTCGATCCTAAATGATGATATATTTGAATATCTTTGGCGTATAGTAGTGCAAAATGAATGATTTTATGATGAATATCTTTGGCCAGTAATGCAAAGATGAACAGTGTTTAAGTGAACATAACTAATCGGGTGAATATCTTTGGCTTTGTAGTACAAAAGATGAATATTTGATTTATGATGTATATTGATTGATGTTACAGGGATAAAATATCGATGATGGGCTTTTAAATTCATAGATGATAGTAGATTTCATTCTTTACTTAACTCTTCTAATGAATTGTTGTTTTCATTGCAATTGTTGATCTAAAACTTGTTGCTATTGTATTCTATCGATTTTTTCTGTTGAAGACTAAGGATAATTTGTTGTACATTATCTTAGTCATAATATTCTTTATTGGGCTAGTTGAGCTCACCCTTTTCCTTTTGTTCCATTTTTCTTCTCGTGGAGACGAGAATATAAGCGGAAACTAGTTAGGGGTGTGGAGCAATGGTTCAAGATGCAGTTGTTTTAGTAGTCCTCACTATTTTGTAAAATAGTGTATCAATAATTATAATGAGGACTTATTTGAGTGTGGATATTATCTAGAAGACAATATTTGTATTTAAACTCACAGTTTATGTGTTGTCGTATTTTGCACAATAATTGTATTAATGAAGTTGTAGTTGTTTCTGTACCATATTTTTGGCGACTCAGAATGGGTTGGATGGAATGGACTTATTTTGGGGCGCCACAAATTGGTATCGATCTTAGGATATGATCTCTCCCAGAGATCGGGGAATAGAACTAGGAGGGAGAGACGAGTAAATCTTTTCGCTAAGGTGTGTCCTACCTAAGCTTATTTGTTGGTTGGTCAAGATATAGGGATATTATGTGGTATGTTAATTTATTTAATTAACCCTTATTTTATGGCGATTTAAGAATGGCAAATGAGAATGTTAATGCGGGAGTAAATGAGGCCGTGGAGACACCTTTACTCACTAATCGGGAGAAACGCAACAAGACGACAATGTTCCTCCCATAAACAACACCACCGATCGAGATCGACGAAATGACGGGATATTTAGAAGCTTTTTGCGGTTAAGTGCAAAAATCGATTTGTGGAGACTTGTGTTCAAAATACTGGTGGAAATGATAACAACGCATTTGGTTTGTCACAACCAAGCGCTTCAAAGAGTTGGGACCACGACTCGGGAAAAGCCAAATTGATTAAAGCGAGAGGCGTGGGTCAAACAAATTACCAAGATATTCGATGTCTTGGGATGCACGGAAGAACAGAAGGTTCCATTCGCTACCTTTATGTTCCGTAACAAGGCATATTAGTGGTGGGAATCTGTGAAGCGTATCCATCCAGCCGCACTCAACATGTCATGGGAAACGTTTTAGAAACTGTTCAATGACAAGTACTTTCCTGAAAGTATTCGTCATATGAAGGAAGTGGAGTTTATTAGACTAGAATAGAACAACATGACGGTGTCCCAGTACGAGGCGAAGTTCGCGGAGTTATCCAGGTTTGCACCTCATTTGGTGGAGAATGAGGAACGTATGACGCGGATGTTTCTGAGAGGTTTGAAACCCGACATACGCTTATATTTCATTTCTCATAAATGAACATTTAATTTTCTCTATTTATTATTTTGAAATATTAAGGGTTGATTTGATTAATGTGGTTAGTTATGGGTAAAATGCGCAAATATTTTAAATAAGCAAGTGGTTATAAAATACTCATTGTTGTCGGAGAATATTCATTTGGTCGTGGAATATTCTTGCTATTAGGGAATATTCGTAAGACGATGCAGCCTTGCGTGGGCCCCATAACGAAAAACGATTGGATGAAGAAAACGATAAGTATAAGTTGTTTATAAATAATACAGCGTAGTTATTCTGAATTATCTTGTTGGAATACCCTGGTTAAAACACGCTTATATGGCGCTGTTGGAAAATAGCACACGGTATTGCACCAATTATTGATTCTTACGTAAGAAGGCACTACTCAATAATTGTTACAGTAGTTACTGTTCAGTATTTTATTTTATTGATTCAATAATTGCTGCGTTGATATTACTGTTGTTTCAATAATTGTCACTACATAGTATTTTCCATTATCGAAGCAATAATTCATATTATCTGAATAATATTATTAGAAAACATTATTGGCAATGTCTAGAAAGTTCTGTCTAAGGAGAGGTTTGGTCACCTAATCATACCAAGAAGGAGAGAAATTCTTATTGGAAAGTCCCTCTTTCCTGAACGCCTAGTTGCCAAGATCGTGATTCTGTAATATTATTTGTGAATAATTAATTATTGATTTATATGATGAGAAAAATATTGATTTTATGTGGATATAGATGGAGAAAATTTTAAAGTGATAATTGTTAAAATTGATATTTTATCTTTTCTCGATAAAATAATATTTTATTATATTATTATAATAGAATAATGATGATATTTTTACAATGAATGTGGGATATATGATTATATGAGGAGGAAAAGTATTTTGTTTCATTAAATGATTAACACATGTTTTGTGTGTCAATTGAACCCCATTTCTTGATCAAATTTGATTATAAACAGTAAAATCGTCCGCTTTGTGGATTTCGGTAAATTTCTGTTTGGAATTTGGAAAAACTTTCTTCTCAGAAGTTGTAGAGAATTGAATTTCCTATAAAAAGTCGTGAGATTCAAATTTTCCGACAAAGGGCTATTTATTATGAATTATTGAGTTCAAGTTCTGAATAATTGATTTTTGGGAGTTTTAGTTAATTATTTTGAGAAAGACATTTTTGTGCAATTAGTGGGCTCACATGTGTTATAAATGATCTGAATTCAGATCTTCAAAGTTGGGCTAAGGAAATTTATAATATATATTAATATTTTATTAAATTTTCTGTTTTGGTGTTCTAAGCATTTTTCTATAAATAGGGTGCTTAGGTTAGAATTGAAAATCACACTAGAAACTAAAGATTTCTCTCTCTTTCTCTCTCTATAATATCGAGCGTATTTGTGAGTATTTTAGTACTTTGAGTATTGTTATACGATGCAAGTTCTTTCAGCACTATATCCAGTATTCCAGTCAGAAGTACTATTCTTTATGAGGTAAGGGATGTTGTTTCTTCTTAAATGATATAATCTTCTTCAATATCATTATGCCGAAATATTGTTCTGAATTTTAATCAAATTTGGAACTTTTTCATGTCGGAGTAGCTATTCATGAGTTACTATTCACGAGTTACTATTCACGAAGCGTGATGATGTTTTTTTTGTGAAATTTCTATCTTTTGAGGTCTGAGATTCTTTCACGTGATCTGGCCTATTCACGTATCTATTAATTATTCACGAATACGACACTATACATAGAAAAATTAAATTTTCTTTTATGTGTCCAAGATTGTCTGTTATGATTCCTATCTTTGATTGGATCTATATTTTGATCTTCATTCTTGAATTTTACTCCAATCTGGTTATTTATGAAGTATTTTTGAACTTGAATTTCTTAAAGTACGAATCCTTAATACTTGTTCTTTTGTTTCACTGGATTCGTTTTCTTTAAAATATTTTTCATCATCCTCGGTCCTAAATGATGATATACTTGAATATCTTTGGCTTCAGTAGTGCAAAGATGAATGATTTCTTGATGAATATCTTTGGCCGTAGTCAAAGAGATGAGCAGTGTGTTGAGATGAACACGACCGGTCGATTAATATCTTTGGCCCGTAGTGCAAGAAGAGCAGTGTTTAGATGAACATGACGGTCGATGAATATCTTTGGCTCAGTAGTGCAAAGATGAATATTTGATTCCGAGATATATATTGATTGATGTTACAGGGATAAAATATCGACGATGAACTTTTAAATTCATATATAGAAGATAGTAGTTTTCTTTATCTACTTAACTCTTCTAATGAATTATTATTTCCGCTGCGAAGATTGATTTAAAACTGGTTGTCTATTGTATTCTATTAGATTTTTCCCTGTTGAGGACTAACGATAATTTGTTCTATATTATCTTAGTCATAATGTTCTTTACTGGGCTAGTTGAGCTCACCCTTTTCCTTGTTGTTCCATTTTTCTTCTCAGGAGGTGAGAATGTAGCGAGTACTAGCCAGGGTGTGGAATGATGGTTCTAGAAGTTGTTCTAGTAGTCCTCATTATTCTGTAAAATAGTGTATTAATAATTGTAATGAGAACTTATTTGAGTGTGGATATTGTCTAGATGACAATATTTGTATTTAAATTCACAGTTTTTATGTTGTATTAATAAAGTTGTAGTTGTTTCTGTACCATGTATTTGGCGACTCAGAATGGGTTGGATGGAATGGACCTATTTTGGGGGCGTCACACGTGTGCTACTATGCAACAATGCGTATTACTTTACTTTACCCACCGGGTATTCCAACAGTGTAACGGTAACAATTACGCCGTTATTTATAAAAACTTTAATTTGTTGTTTTCTTCATCCCACGATTATTACATTATGGGGCCCACAAAGGTCGCTAGCGTAGTCAGATGAATATTCCCTATTGCGGGAAGAATATTTCACGGACCAAAACGAATATTCCCGAAAAAAATGAGTATTTTATAACCACTTGCTTATTTTGAAAAAATTCATATATCACCCTTAACTTTAACCTTTTATCAATTTAACCATTTACCTGAATTGTAATTATAAGAAAAATTGAATACTTTTATTTCATAAAATTCGGGGTCTTCTGATCTCCCTCCTTATGAAATTTCGTCCCCTAAATTTACGTGCACGGTATTTCAAAAGTTGAGAATACCTTGCTTTCATTTCAGATTCTATCTCCCGGGTCATCATGATTTCTCCATTGCTCATCTCCCGTGATAACTTCATTTGGGTTCCTCATTTGTTGGGAAGTTATGACAACCGCTATCCCTCGAACTACTCGGCTTTGACTTGTCTGGGGCAGCATTTGGCGTCATCACTACCGTTGGAATATACTTTTCTATAGGGCATATTCCTCCCTCAACTGCCTCGTCGTACTCCTGATTCATGATCTGAATCATCAATCTTTGATCCATATCGAATTCAGGTTGACCGCTCTGTACAGGGTAATTCAAAACTCGATGTTGGGTGTTCCCAATTGCTTTCCAAAAAGAGAAATTCATATCATCTATTTTAGCCTTCTTAGATCGGACATCTCTTTTTACAATATCCACGTGTCGTGCGGCTTTTGCCCATGCATCACTTATTCTCACTTGTTTAGTTTTTCCTTCTTTCAACTCAGATTCCATCTTTATCATCTTATACTCGCCAAGAATGCTTCGCTCAAGCATCACATATCGGGTAACACAAAGCTTGAATTGTTTCATCCTTTTGCTCCACGACCGTTTGTCGTTCTTCAGCCTGCTCTTCTAACTCATGAATACGATTTTGAAATTCTAAATTTTGATCATATAATACCTCTAATAAACTCTCCTCAGGTACCTCTTCTTCCTTTTCTCGCCTCACTCTCAAATTTACCTCTCTGCGACTATCTCGGGTGCAACTATCAATTCTTCACTCACCACATGGATATCTCTAATTCCTTCTTCGTCTGACATCACATTATCATGGTTAGTGATTAAAGGTATTCCCACAGTCTCATTCACTCCATTGTTAGCATTCTCAGCTGCCATTCTCAAATACTACCATAAAACAAGGGTTAATTAAGCAAATTAACATATCACATAATATCCGTATATTATGACCGACCAAAAATTAAGCTTAGGTAGGACACACTACCGAAGGATTTACTCATCTCTCCCCTCCTAGTTCTAATCCCGATCTCCGCCAGAGATCATATCCCTAAGCTCTGATACCAAATGTGACTCACAAGGATACTGTCGGTTTGCCACCATGAGCGGCAATCCCCTACGGAGAGTCTGGCTTCGGTGCATCCCCCATCAACAGGAAGTCACCAGCGAGAGGCTCGGGGCTCTTTACTTATGGCTCTGATACCAAATGTAACGACCCCAAAATAGGTCCATTCCATCCAACCCATTCTGAGTCGCCAAATACATGGTACGAAAACAACTACAACTTTATTACAACAATTGTCGTGCAAAATACAACAACACATATGCTGTGAGTTTGGATACAAATATATACCAACTGTAGCACGTCACAATGACACCTTACATAAAGGTATAGTCAAAAACTGTTTTAGAAATTAGAATCTTTGGGAAGTGCTCAAGGAAACCCTCGTACATGGGAGGCCATGCTTTTTAGGTTATGGTAGATATCATATGGCCATTTAATTATCCTTGGTTGACCCAATAGACCCCAAAGAAAAACTGAGAAGATTACTATCATATTCTTCCCAATGATGAGTCTTCTCTTGACATATCATTATCTCCACTGTCTCTAATTGGGAATTAAACTCCAAACAAACACCAAGATTATATAGGTAGTGCTTGTAAATATACTCAGCAAGTGGTTGAGCACAACCTTGTCTTATGATGACACGAGGTTGTATGTCATTAGACATCTTGTATGATAGTGGCAAAACACCCTTCCAAGTTAAATTCACCTCACCCTCAACATCTATAAACCACCGTTCTATTCCCTTGTTATCCCCCGCTCGACCTAACTACACTTTTATTACCTGAAAGGAATTGTAAAGCAAAAGGGTGAGCACAACTAGCTCAGTAAAGAATATAATGACTAAAGATAAATAAATTATCAATAGCCTTCAACAGTAATAAATCAGAGATTTAGAACATATGGTAGATGATAAAACTTTTCAACCATAGTAGCAAATGAATGAAGCGATCCATTAGAAGAGTCAAATAGACTATAAAGTCTATTATGTTCTCCATGTTAAAAGTCCACCAACAATGTTTTATCCTGTAACATCAATCAACAATTCCTCATCCACAATCACATATATAACTCATAATCGTAATTGTAGTTCTAAATTCCTTTTCTCATCCAGACAAAGATAATTTTCATCACCAAACATCAAAGATTATGGTTATACCAAATCACGGTTTATGTTCATAATCCTACTAATAAATTCATCTTTGCACTACTGACCAAAGATATTCATCAACAAGTCATCTTTTGCACTACATGGCCAAAGATATTCATCAACAAGTCATCTTTTGCACTACAGAATAAAAGATATTTATTAGTTAATCATGTTTCATCTAAACACTGCTCATCTTTGCACTACTGAGCCAAAGATATTCATCGTAAATCATTCATCTTTGAACTACTGAATAAAGATATTCGGTTATATCATCATTTAGGATCGAAAGCGTGATGAAAAATATTTTAAAGAAAAGCGAATCCGATTGAAACAAAAGAACAAATATTAAGAATTAGTACTTTAAACAATTCCGCTTCAAAATACTTCATAAATAACCAGAGTGGAGTAAAATTCAAGAATGAAGACTAAAACATAGATCCAATCAAAGATAGTATCCAGAATAGATATTTTGGACAAAAAGAAGAAATTTCATTTTTTGATGAATAGTGCCGTATTCGTGAATAGTGTCGTATACGTGAATAGTAACTCCGACACCAAAATATAGAAATTTCACAAAAAACATCATCACGTTTCGTGAATAGTACTCGTGAATAGTAACTCGTGAATAGTAACTCATGAATAGTAACCCCGACATGAAAAAGGTCCAAATTTGATAAAAATTTCCAACCAACTTTCTGGCATAATGATATTGAAGAAATAATATCATTTTAGAAGAAAATAACCTCCTTACCTCGAAAAGATAAAGATTTAAATTTGGAATCTTCGGATATAGTGCTAAAAGAACTTGCACCGTATAGCAATACTCAAGTACTAAAATACTCACAAAAATACGCTCGATATTATAGAGAGAGAAAGAGAGAGAAATCGGTAGTTTCTGGTGTGATTTTCAATTCTAACCTAAGCACCCTATTTATAGGAAAATGCTTAGAACACCAAAGCAGAAAAATTAATAAAATATTAATATATATATATATATATATATATATATATATTAAATTCCTACACACATTTGGACTTCGAATTTCAAAGATCTAACAACACATGGGCCAATAATAAAAAATGTTTTCTAACAAAAATTATTTAAAACTTCCAAAAATGATAATCAATTAATCCTAACTTCAATAATTCATAACAAATAACCTTTTATCGAAAAAATTGAATTTCACTTTTTTTATAGGAAATTCAATTCTCTACAACTTCTTAGAGAAAGTTTTTCCAAATTTCAAACAGAAATTGACCGAAATCCATAAACGAGTGATTTTACGGGCTATAATCAAATTTCAGTCAAGAAATGGGCCCACAAACATGTTTAACATGTTTTAAACAACTTTTGCAATAAAAATACTCTTCCTCCTCATATACTCATATATCTCACATTCATTGTAAAAATATCATCATTATTCTATTATAATAATATAATAAAATATTATTTTATCAGAAAAGATAAAATATCAATTTTTAACAATTGTCACTTTAAAATTTTTTCCCATCTATATCCACATAAAATCAATATTTTCTTCATCATATAAACCAATAATTAATTGTTCACAAATAATATTACAGAATCACAAGATCTTGTGACCAGTAGTTCTCCTGGGAAAGAGGGGGCTTTCCAATAAGAATTTCTCCTTACTGGTGAGCAATTAGGTGACCAAACCTCTCCTTAGACAAACTTTCTAGACATTGCCAATAATGCTATCTAATAATTTTATTCAAATAATATGAATTATTGATTTGATAATGGAAAATACTGTGCAGTGACAATTATTAAAACAACAATAATATAAAATATCAACGCAACAATTATTGAATCAAAAATAAAATATTGAATAGTAATTACTGCAACAATTATTGAGTAGTGCCTTCTTCACGTAAGAATCAATAATTCAAAAATACATGCAATACCGTGTCTTCTTTATGCAACAACGCCAGACATTACTTTACTTTACCAACCGTATTCAACAAATGTTAATCGGTATAATTATGTTGTTATTTATAAAAACTTTAATTTGTCATTTTCTTCATCAAGCTTATTCTCATTATGGGGCCCACAAAAGGTCATACCGTCGTATGAATATTCCCAGACAGAAGAATATTTCACGACCAAACGAATATTCCCTGACAAAAATGAGTATTTTATAACCACTTGCTTATTTTGAAAAAAATTCATATATCACTCTTAACTTTAACCTTTTATCAATTTAACCATTTACTGAATTGTAATTATAAGAAAAATTGAATACTTTTATTTCATAAAATTCGGGGTCTTACATTAATAAATAATCCACATCATCGAATCACCCCTGCACTACGGCCAAGGATATTCTTTAGTATCACGACCACAATTATCCATGCACTACGGGCCAAGAATATTTGTGTATTCAATAATGGTCATGATCATGTCAACAACTGTCCATCAATGCACTATGGGCCAATGAGGACTTTTACCACATCATTTGTAATATTACGGTCATGATTACACCGAATAATCCCTTATCATAATCATACCAAGTCCATCTATGCACTATAGGCCACATATAACTTTCAACATAACATAACATGAGGATGATGACAATGATATAATAATTCAATAAAACAAGTTCAAGAATTAATTTAATCCAAGAACCAATAACGTCCAAATTGTCAACATGATACTTTTTGTAGAGTAAAATTCAAGAATGCTCGAAGAATATTTCCATGAAAAGATCTTGGATGAAACGCGCAAATATCAAGGATATTATACTAATTTCATGGAGTATAGAAGTCAAAGTTTTAACCAACCGGGTATAATAAAGAATGGAATAACAAAAGAAATCACCATGCATGCGATTGCAGCATAGGCGGTGTTATTCCAATGTAATAATAATAACGGAACCAAAGTCGTGAAATTCACAATCAAGCGTGATGATCCAATGTAATAATAAATGTTTGAATAATAAACAATGGAACCAGTCCTGTAAAACACACGCACAAAGATATTCCAATGAGAATAATAAATGCGGAATAATAAACAATGGAACCCGAGTCCTGTAAAAACACACGCATGTGATATTCCAATGAATAATAAAGAATGGAATAATGAGAAGAAGATCACCAAGTATAGGGATTCCGTGATACAAGTTATTCCAAATGTAATAAATAAGAATGGAATAATATAAGGATTTCACCAAGTATAGGGTATCTTGCAGATCAAAGGTTATGTATAGGGTATGCCACTTTTACAGTTATTCCAATGTAATAATAATGAATGGAATAATGAAGTTCTCTTCATGAATAAGAAAGAATAATACCCCTTACGGTTACAACAAATAATATCCTTACCGTAAAAGACACCGGATATCAAAGTAGTGAAAGTATCGAATACTCTTCTTCTTTCTCTCTATAGATTTTCTCTCTATAGCTTCTCTCTCTATAATTTCTCTCTCTAGAGTTTCAAAGTGAATTCGTAAAGAAAATAATGAAGGAATGAGCTTCTATTTATAGGAAAATAGAATGCATAGTAATTAATCCATGAACGGTCTAGATTGATTTACTTTAATCTCGACGGTCCATATTTAAAGCAAAATCTTTTAAATAAAATATCATATATTCTATTTATATAAAAACATTTTACTATGCAAATACTATAACAACACTATGCATAATAAAATATAATATATTTTATTTATAGAATAACTTTAATAAAGTATTACTCGCTTTATATAAAGATGTTTCGCTTTTATTACGTTAATAATAATGAATAAAACAAAACGTCATTATCGCTATAATAATTCATATTATTAATCGACAATAATGGAATCAAACCGGTGACTTCTCACATAAGTATCGATAATCAATACCGCAGGCTACTACGCAACCGACACGACATCGTATTTTTACTCTGAGAGTAGTTCAACAAAGATCAACGGTAAAACTTCCGCCGTTATTTCAATAAAATATTTTTGTCGCTTTCAATCCGAATAATAATTACATTGGGTCCACCAATGATTGAGCTCATTGCATGCGAATATTCCCTTCTAAACCTAATATATTCCCAATCAATCAAATATAATATAACCACTTGCATACTTTGCAAAATTTATAAATACTACCCACAACTATAATATTATCTCAAATTCACACCATAATATTAAAAATTATTTCACAAATTTAAATCTTTATTGATAAAATCTGGGGTCTCACAAGAATAATAAAGATTTTAATCAGTCCGTACAGAAACGCATGCACAAAGCTATTCCAATGAGAATAATAAAGATTTTAACCAAGTCCCGAAGCGTAGAACGCATGTATGTGATGTTCCAATGAATAATAAAGATTTTAACCAGTCCGGACGTAGAAACGATGTACGTGATGTTCCAAATGAATGATAAATAATAGAACCAGTCCGCCGTAGAATGCATGCATGTGATGTTCCAATGAATGATAAAGAATGGAATAATGTAAGAATTTCACCAAGTATAGGTAGCTCACAGATATCAAAGTTATTCCAATAGAATAATAAAGAATGGAATAATGTAAGTTCTCTTCACGGATAAGAAAGAAATAATACTTCCTACCTTTAGAAAAATTGGATACTGGAATAGTGAGGTAGTAGACTTCTCTTCTTCTTTCTATAATTTCTCTCTATAATAATCGCTCTAAAGCTTTTGTGAATTGGTGAGAAATGAATGAAGAATGAGCTTCATTTATAGAAAAATATAGTTTCGATAATCAGACGCGTTTGAGGCTCCTAAAAATTTCAAAGACAATACCTCTAACTTTTTCTTTATTTTTAATTTAGTCATGGAAGTATTATCAAACTTACACCACCTCCCCTAATAGTAAATAATGTTATTCAATAGTAAATTATGTGAATCAATAGTTCTAGACATATGAAAATACTGAATTACAAGATAAGACTTATTTTTAACTTAGTCATGCAAGTATTATCAATCTTGCACCAACTCCCCTAATAGTAACAAGAATGTGAAACAATAGTATACAAATGTGAACAAATAGTTATAATCATGTGAAATAATAGCAATTAATTGCTCATTTATCCGGTTAAATACTCAATTGGTCAATATAACCTCCAGACATCAATTATTATCGAAATAATTGTCGATTTTCACTAACACAAATAATTCCAACACAATGAAACCATTTTTATCAAAAATATAAATTTTGAAATTTCAAAGTTTGATTTTTCCCTAAAAAAGTCAATCTGTTGACTTTTTGACCAAATAGTGAATTCTAAAATTTTGTGTTTATAGACTATTTTTACTAATTTCATCGTTCCGGACTCAAATATCACGTCCGCGTCTCCAAATTAAACTCCTAACACAACTACAATTTTAATAACATTCATCATTAATATTATAACTCATAATATTTATCAACCAGTCATTCCTGTGAAAGAGGGGCTTTCCAATAAAGATTTCTCCTCATTATCACAAGCAATTAGGTGACCAAACCTCTTCTTCGATGTAACTTCTAGACATTGTAAATATTGTAATTTAATAATAAGAATAACTTTGTCGTCCTCAATTATTGATTTAGTAAAATAACATATTATGCGGATGATATCGTGACAATAATCGAATCAATAATATGGAGAGATGCAATCGAATTTCTTTATAGTAATAATTGAGTATAATCGAGTGACTTCTCACGTAAGCATCAATAATCAATACAAAGTGTGCTACTATAAAACCACGCGATAGACATCAGTATTTTTAATATCGGGTAGTTCAACGCTTAACGGTAAAACTTCCGCCGTTATTTTCATAAAGTATTTTTTGTCGCTTTCAATCCGATAATAATTTCATTGTGGGGGGTCCACTAATGATTGTGCCGCTGTAATCGAATATTCCCCGTTAAAATGAATATTCCCCAACTAATCGAATATTATATAACAACTTGCATGATTTTTTGCAAAATTTGTAAATATTACCCACAACTATAACATTATATCAAATCCACACCATAATATTCAAAAATATATTTCGAGAAAATTTAATCTTTATTCAAAAAGTTGGTCTTACAACCTCCCTTCTTATGAAATTTCGTCCTCGAAATTAGGTGCGCGACTGGTATGTCGAAGAGGTAAGGATATCTTGATTTCATCTCGATTCTAACTCCTGTGTCATTTCTTCCACATCGTGGTTTCTCCATAAAACTTTGACTTAAGGTATAACCTTGGAGCGTAGAATATGTTCCTTCTTATCCAAGATTTTAACAGAACCTCTTCATATACGTTAAATCTTCCTCTATTTTGTCCTGGTTCTAACTCAATAATGTGGTTCGGTCTTTCACATATTTACGTAACATGGATATGTGAAAACGTTATGAACACGAGACATACTTAAGCAGAACGCAAGTCTATAGGCCACGCTTCCTACTCGGTCGAGGATTAAAATGGGCCAATGAATCGAGGGTCGAGCTCTCCTCTCTTTCCAAATCTCGTAACTCCCTTCCATGGAGCAACACGTAATAACACATGATCTCCAATATCAATTCCACGTCCTTTCGATGAAGATCAAGATAACTCTTTTGTCGATCTTGTGAGGTTTTTATACGTTGTCGGATCATTTGAATCTTTTTCGTAGTAGTCATACGTACTCAACTCTGGTTCCAACAACATTGCTTCACCCACCTCATCCCAAAGATACCGAGAACGACATTTTCTTCCATACAACGCCTCAAATGGAGCCATGATAATACTTGCTTGATAACCTGTTGTTGTAGGAAACTCCACCAATGGTAAGAACTTGTCCCAACTTCCTTTGAATTCAAGGACACAGAGTCTTAATAAATCTTCAAGAGTTTGAATAGTCCTCTCCGATCGCCTCCAAATGTCTCGAGGATGATATGCCGAGCTAAAACGTAAATCCGTGCCCATAGCTTTTTGCAAACTAACCCAAAATCTTGAAGTGAATCTTGGGTCTCGATCAGAAACAATGGATACTGGGATACCATAAAGTTTTACAATCTCGTTTATGTACATACGAGCAAGACGTTCAAGTGTATAAGTTTCTCGTATTGGTAAGAAATGAGCAGGCTTGGACAATCTATCAACAATGACCCAAATTGCATCTATGCCTTGAGAAACCTTGGGAAGACCGATAACGAAATACATGGTAATGTGCTCCCACTTCCATTCTGGAATTTCAAGTGGTTGCAATGGACCTTTTGGTACTTGATGCTCCGCTTTAACTCGTTGACAAATTAGACACCTTGAGATAAATAGCGTTATCTCTCTCTTCATATTGCTCCACCAAAATGTATGATGAAGATCACGATACATTTTGGTACTCCCAGGATGGATTGCAAACGGTGTGTTGTACACCTCCATCATGATGTTATACTTTAAATCGTGGTCGTTAGGAACACAAAGTCCGAGTTGACTCAAGTATTCCTTCTTCATCGATTCTTACTTCCAGATATAGCACCTTCTTGCACTTTCTTCCTCATACGCATCAGCTCCGGATCTGTAACTTGAGCAATTTTAACTTTATCAATTAAAGTCGGTTCTACTCGTATATTCGCCATCATCACATGGGTTCCTGGAGTCTTTAACTCTATCTCCATCCTTTGCAAGTCACACAAAATGGGCTTTTGTGTTGTGAATATTGCACTCGCATTCGTGATATGATCTTCTACTCAATGCGCCGCCTACCACGCTTGCTTTTCCGTGATGGTATTGGATGGTATGATCATAATCTTTCAATGCAGTTCAAAATGCAACGCCATTGTGGCATGTTGAGTTCCTTTTGAGTGAAGAAATATTTGAGGCTTTTATGATCCGTAAAGATCTCCACTTTCTCTCCATACAAGTAATGCCTCCAAATTTTAAGTGCGAAGATAATAAATGCTAACTCTAGATCATGAGTAGGATAATTCCTCTCATATTCTTTGAGTTGTCTTGAGGCATAGGCTATGACTTTCCCATGTTGCATGAGAACACATCCTAACCTTTTGCCAAGCATCATCGTAGATGACAAATCCCTCCGAACCGGATGGTATTGTCGTAACAAAATAAATGAGTCTCCTTTTGAGTTCTTGAAAACTCTTCTCGCATTCCTCGCTCCAACCGAACTTTGTATCTTTTCGAGTCAATCGAAGTTAATGGAGTAGCGATTCGAGAAAATCCTTCCACGAATCTCCGATAATAACCAAATTTAAACCGAGAAAGCTACGATTTCTATTATCGATTTGGTTGCTCCTACTTTGAATAGCTTCAATCTTTGTCGGTCAATCTGATATTCCATGACTTGATACTACGTGCCCAAGAAATGCTACTTCCTCGCCGAACTCACATTTCTTTAACTTGGCATAAAACTTATATTCACGAAGCTTTTGAGTATCGCCTCAAGTGTTGCTTTCTGATCTTCACGATTTTTGAATAAATAAGGATGTCATCAATAAAGACGACCACAAAGTGATCCAAATATTCCTCAATACTTTGGTTCATCATATCCATGAAGGCAAAGGGGAGCATTAGTCAATCCAAAAGACATGACTAAGAATTCATAATGCCCGTATCGAGTTCTCAAGGCAATCTTTGAATATCCTCGCTTTAACCTTCACCGATGATATCCGTAACAAAGATCGATCTTTGAAAAAATTGTGCTCCTTATAACCCGATCAAACAGTCATCAATACGTGGCAATGGGTACCTATTTTGATGGTGACATGATTCAACTCCCGATAATCAATACAAAGTCACATACTCCCATCTTTCTTCTTCACGAATGTAACAGAGCACCCCAAGGAGACGATTTTAGACGAATGAAACCAATGTCTAACAATTCCTCGCAATTGGGTCTTTAACTCCTCAAGTTCAATAGAGCCATATGATATGGGGATTTGAAATGGGTTTTATGTACCGGTTCAAGGTCGATACAAAATTCAACTTCACGCCTGGGGTAGGCTAGGAAGTTCTTCAGTGAATACGTCAGAAATTTATTAACAATAGAAATATCCTTCAAATCGGCGTTATTTTTGTTTAAACTGCGATATGAGCTAAGAAAGCTTGACATCCGCTTTTTAATAAACGAATAGCTTTATGACTTGAGATGACCGTGATTGATTTTAATGGTTTGGTCGCTTGAATTCGTGATAATAGGTTTATTAGGAATATGAAAGCTAACAACCTTACGAAAAAATAATCAATTTTAGCATGATGAGTAGTTAACCAATCAATCCTTTAGAATCACGCCAAATGCAAGTATTTTTAAGGAGATAAGATCGACACGTAACGTGCAGTTACCGATTTGAATCAAACAAGACTTATAAACAGTGGATGTAATGAAGGTTTCTTTTAATGGAGTTTCAATAGATAAGTCAAATTCTAATTTCTCCGGAGTCAAATTTCAACGTTGAGCGCAAAAAGGAGAAATAAAAGAATGGGTAGAACCGGTATCAAATAAGGTATAGACTTCACTAGAGTTTATGATAAGCTTACCCGTGATAACCTCGCTTCGTGTTCCTTGCTTTCGGGAGGTCACAACAACGCCTCCTCAGACTACCGGCTGACTTTTTCTCGGATCGACTACTTTTGGTGCCTCCATCCTAGTTGAATTTGTCTTCTATGAACGACAAAATCGAGCTAAGTGACCTTCTTTTTCCACAATTATAACATGCTTTGACTGCATCGCATAGTTTGACCGATGTGTCCTCCCTCCGCATTTGAAGCATATATGATAGGTGGTCGCTTCTCCTTCCTTAACAACGGGTGTTTGGTGCTTGACGCCTTTCCATCATTTTGAATCTCCTTTTCTTGAAATGTCCATTTTATTGTCTTAGCTATGATTACCACCGGCGGTTACCATTTCCGCATGTTGATCCCTCCACGCTTTGTTGTCACCGCTTCAATGATCAAGTACTTACCATCGGTATTTTCATTCTCGTTACCGCTTTCTCTTGGTTATATTGACTCGTTATCGCGCCCAACAACCGAGCCCTATTTACCACATCCGAATACAAACACAGCTTTATGAGAAATAAGATATTGTCGTATCTCCGATTTCAAACCTCTTAAAAACATTCGGTCATTCGCTTCCTCATTATCAACCAAATGGGATGCAAACCGGGATAACTCCGCAAATTTAGCCTCGTATCATGCGACACGGTCATATTGTTTTGTTCCAACTTGATAAACTCCACCTCCTTCATGTGACGAATACTTTCGTGAAAATACTTATCATTGAATGCCTCTTCGAACTTCTCCCAAGACATCTTGAGTCTGTCAGTCGGGTAATGCTTTTATGCATTTCCACCAAGAATCGCTTCTTCACGCAACACGAAGGTGGCGAAGGAACCTTTTGCTTCTCGTGAGCATCCCAAGACATCGAATATCTTGGTGATCCGCTTTATCCATGCTTCACTTTAAGTGTTTTTGCTCTCCAATAAACTCCTGAGGTCCCAGCCTCGAATCGCTTAGGGTAACCGTCCGAGAGTTTCCAGTGTTTCCACCTACATTTTGGATGAGAGCCGCCTCATCGACGATGTCGTATGAATTGCATAAAGCCTCCGAACATTCCATCGCTCATCATTTGGTCAAGGTTGTTGTTTGCATGAGGATTGTCGCCTCGATGCACATTATTCTCGATTGTTGATCCGTGGAGACTCAACGATTTCTTGTGCTCCATTGCTATTCTCAATATTCTCTGGATGCCATTTTCAAATACATCGCCACAAAACAAGGGTTAATTGACATGCAACATATTATCCATATACTCGACCAACCAATTAAATACAAAATAAACTTAGTAGGTCATACTAGCCAAGGAATTCCCGCCTCTCCTCCTAGTTCTAGTCTTACATCTTAGCCAGGATCATATCCTCAAGCTTTGATATTAACCGACGCCTCAAAATAGGTATACATCACCTATTCTCGAAATACAAATACATGGTATGAATAATACAAATACAACTTAATTATACAACTGCAGTAAAGTACAATACGACAAAAACATAAGTCGTGAGTTTGAATACAAATATTGTCTACTGAGATTATATAAAACTCGAAAGGAGTCCTCATTACAATTATTATCACACTATTTCACGTAATAGTGAGGACTACTAATGCTATCATCCGCCCGGCCACCCGCTTCCCACTAGTCCCTCGCCACGCTCTCATTTCCTCAAGAGAGTAATGAAAGTAAAAGGGTGAGCTCAACTAGCCCAAAGAAGAAATATTATGACTAAGTTAATGCGTAATATATTATCGTTAGCCTTCAACAAAGAGTGTTAAACCGATACAATATAACAACCATCAAGTTTAACTGCAGTAATAGCAGAACAAGCAATCCATTAAAAGAGTCAAGTAGAATAAAATCTACTATCTTTTATGATTTAGAAGGTTTTTCATCACTTTTATCGCTGGGACTCAAATTTTTAATAAATAATCCACATCATCGAATCACCCCCGCACTACTACCCAAGGATATTTTTTAAGTATCACGACCACAATTATCCATGCACTACGAGCCAAGAATATTTGTGTATTCAATAATGGTCATGATTATGCCAACAACTCGTCCCATCAATGCACCATCGCCAACGAGGACTTTTACCACATCATTTGTAAATATTACTACCAAGATTACACCGGTCAATAATCCTCGGTCATAATCATACCAAGTCCATCTATGCACTATAGGCCATGTATGACTTTCAACAAAATATATAAACACGAGGATGATGACAATGATATAAGAATTCAATAAAACAAGTTCAAGAATTAATTTATCCAGAACTAATAACGCCCAAATTGTCAACATGATATCGATTTGTAGAGTAAAATTCAAGAATGCTCGTAAAAATATTTCCATGAAAAGATACCGAATGGCGCAAATACCAAGGATATTCCACTAATTTCATGAAGTATAAAGTCAAAACTTTAACCAACCGAGTATAATAAGGAATGGAATAACAAAAGAAATCACCAGCACGCGATGTAATCGCATACGCAAAGTTATTCCAATGTAATAATAAATAACTAATCAGTCCGACGAAAATGCATGTATAGATATTCCAATGTAATAATAAAGATTTTAATCGTGTCCTGCCAGAAACGCATGCATGTGATATTCTAATGTAATAATAAAGACGGAATCAGTCCGCCAGAAAACGCACGCATGTGATATTCCAATGTAATAATAAAGATTTTAACCAGTCCCATGAGAACGCATGTATGTGATGTTCCAACAGTAATAATCAATACGGAACCAGTTCTGCGTAGAAACACATGCATGTGATGTTCCAATGTAATGATAAATAATGGAACTGTGTCCGGCGAAACGCATGCATATGATGTTCCAAATGTAATGATAAAGAATGGAATAATGTAAGAATTTCACCAAGTATAGGTAGCTTGCGTATCTGAGTTATTCAAAGTTATTCCAATAATAAAGAATAGAATAATGTAAGTTCTCTTCACGGATAAGAAAGAAATAATACTCCCCTACCTTTAGAAAAACCGATACGGAATAGTGAGGTAAATAGACTTCTTCTTCTTTCTATAATTTCTCTCTATAATAATCGCCTAAAGCTTTTGTGAATTGGTGAGAAATGAAGGAAGAATGAACTTCTATTTATAGAAAATATAGTTTCGATAATCACACGCTTGGGGCTCAAAAATTTCAAAGACAATACCTCCAACTTTTCCTTTATTTTTAATTTAGTCATGGAAGTATTATCAAACTTGCACCACCTCCCCCTAATACTAAATAATGTGATTCAATAGTAAATTATGTGAATCAATAGTTCTAGACATACGTGAAAATAATGAATTACAAAGATAAGACTTCTTATTTTAACTTAATCATGCAAGTATTATCAATCTTGCACCAACTCCCCTAATAGTAACAAGAATGTGAAACAATAGTATACACATGTGAACAACTAGTCATAATCATGTAAAATAATAGCAATCAATTGCTTATTTATCCTAAGTTAAATACCCGATCGTTAATATAGAACCTCCGCACATCAATTATTATCGAAATAATTGTCAATTTTCACTAACACAAATAATTCCAACACAATGAAACCATTTTTATCAAAAATATAAATTTTGAAATTTCAAAGTTTGACTTTTCCCAAAAAAGTCAACTGTTGACTTTTTGACCAAATAGTGAATTCCGGAAAATTTTGTGTTTATAGACTATTCTTACTAATTTCATCGTCCTTGACTCAAATATCACGCTCAAGGCCTCCTAAATTCAACTCCCAACACAACTATAATTTTAATAACATTCATCATTAATATTATAACTCACAATATTTATCAACCAAATCGCTCCTGTGAAAGAGGGGCTTTCCAATAAGGATTTCTCCTTATCAAGTAAATTAGGTGACCAAACCTCTCCTCGATAGAACTTCTGACATTGTAAATATTGCAATTTAATAATATGAATAACTTTGTCGTCTCAATTATTGATTTAATAAAATAACATATTATGCAGATGATACTACGACAATAATCGAATCAATAATACGAGAGATATGATGCAAAGAATTATCGTGAAGTAATAATTGAGTATAACCGAGTGACTTCTCACGTAAAGATCAATAATCAATACCGTAAGCTACTACGCAACCACGCATATTATCGATTTTACTACCGGGTAGTTCAACAGCTTAATCTGTGAAACTTCCGCCATTATTTTCATAAAGTATTTTTTGTCGCTTTCTAAATCCGATAATAATTCCGCTAGGGGGTCCACCAATGATTGTGCCATTGTACTTAATATTCCCCACCAATCGAATATTATATAACAACTCACAGATTTTTTGCAAAATTTATAAATATTACCCACAACTATAACATTATATAAAATCCACACCATAATATTCAAAAATATATTTCGAGAAAATTTAATCTTTATTCAAAAGTTGGGGTCTTACAAGATTGATTATTGATACTTATGTGAGAAGTCACACAAAGCTATACTCAATTATTGCTAAAGTAATCACGCATAATATCTCTCATATTATTGATTCAATTATTATCACAAAGATTATTCAGATAATATTTATTATTATTAAATTAATAATTGAGACGAAAAAGTTATTTATATTATTATTTGTAAAATTAACGATGTTCAGAAAGTTCATTGATGAGAGGTTTGGTCACCTAATCGCATCGCCAATAGTGGAGAAATTATTATCGAAAAATCCTCTCTTTCCGTGGAATGATCTCGTCATTAAATATCGTGAGTTATAATATTAATGATGAATAAGTTCGTGTTGATTAAAGATGAAATTGATATTTCCATTGTGTTGAAATTATTAGTGTTAATAGAAATTGACATCTATTCCGATAATAATTGATGTCCTGAGGTTATATCGACCAATCCTGTAATTAATCTGGATAAATGAGTAATTAATTGCTATTAATTCACATGCTTATAACTATTTGTTCACGTATGTGTATACTATTGATTCACATGAATGTACTATTAGGGAGGTGGTGCAAGATTGATAATATTTGCATGACTAAATTAAAAATGAAGGTATGTATGAAGGTACTATAATGTAATTATTTTTTTCACATGTATAAACTATCGATTCACATGATTGTACTATTGATTCACATGATGTACTATTAGGGGAGGTGGTGCAAGTTTGATAATACTTGCAGGACTAAATTAAAAACGAAGGAAAAGATGAATGTATTGTACTGTAATATTTCGAGCCCCAAAACATGCAATTATCGAAACTATATTTTTCTATAAATAGAAGTTAATTCTTCTTTTATTCTCATCAATTCATTAAGACTCACAAGAGCAATTATGTAGAGAGAAAAACTATAGAGAAAAGAAGAAGAAAGTCTACTACTTCACTATTCCAAAGATCCAAATTTTCTTCCTCGAGGTAAGAGGTATTATTTATTTCATATTCAAGAGAAATTATTTTTTCGTATTCATATGAATATTATTTTGTTTAATATTCGTAAGGGGTATTATTTATTTCATATTCTAAAGAGAAATTATTTTTCAGATTCGTATGAATATTATTTTCGCTTAATATTCGTAGAAGGATATTATTTCTTTCAGATTCACGAAGAGAGTTATTTTCTTTCAATTCTCGTAAGGGTTGTTATTCTATTCTTTATTATTCTCATTGGAATAACCTGCCTCACGTGGACTCACCGTATGCATGGTGAAATTCTTCCGTTATTCCATTCTTTATTATTACGTTGAATAACCTGCCTACGCGACTACCGTATTTATGGTGAAATTCTTCCGTTATTCCATTCTTTATTATTCTCATTGAATAACCTATCTACGCGACTACCGTATGCAGGTGAAATTCTTCCGTTATTCCATTCTTTATTATTCTGTTAGAATAACTCGCTCACGCCGACTACCGCATGTACGGTGAATGACCTTCGATTCACTCTTTATTATTTTGTTGGAATAATCTCTCACGCGACTATCGCATTTACGGTGAACGACCCTTCAGATTCATTCTTTATTAAATCAGGAAATGATCTGCCTACGTGGATTACCGTATTTACGGGTGAAAATCCATTTGCGCTTTTGTATATTCTATTATACTCGTATGAGATATCATTTCTTTTGTACTGGCTATGGAATATTATTTTCTTTTGTATGTTCCTTTTATGAGTACTATTCATGGAGTAATATTCATGAATTACTATTTATGGGTTACTATTCACCCAGATTACTATTCACTCGAATATTATTCACTTTCAATATTCTGGACACTTTTCGTAATGGAGTACTATTCACGAAGTTACTATTCACTAAGTTACTATTCAATTCGATTATTATTTACTAGAATATTATTCACTCCTGTATTTGAAACACTTTTCGCGTCGGGTACTATTCACGGTAATATTCCCAAATACTATTCATTATAGTACTATTCACTTGAGTACTATCAGTAAGACCCCAATTTTATGAAATAAAAGTATTCAATTTTTCTTATAATTACTATTCAAGAAATGGTTAAATTGATAAAAGGTTAAAGTTAAGGGTAATATATAAAATTTTTCAAAATACGCAAAGTGGTTATAAAACTCATCATTGTTTGGGAATATTCGTTTGGTCGTGGAATATTCTTCATCATTTGAAAATATTCAGACGACTTACAAAGCCATTTCAGAGGCCCCATAATGTAATAACCATTTGATGAAGAAAATGATGTTTTGAGTTTTTATAAATAACTACAGAAGTTGTTATCAAGTAATATCATTGGAATACCCTCGTGGTTAAAATACGTGAATACGCCATCGCACATTAAAGACACCAGATTTACGATTTTTGAATTATTGATTCTACGTAAGAAGGCACTACTCAATAATTATTACAAGAATTATCGCTCAATATTTTATTTTATCGGTTCAATAATTGTCATGCTGATATTTTATATTATCGTTGTTTCAATAATTGTCACTTCACAAGATTTCCCATTATCGATCAATAATTCATATTATTTGAATAATATTATGAGATAAAGATTATTGGCAATGTCTAGAAAGTTCTCGTCAAGGAGAGGTTTGATCACCTAATCACACTGCCAAGAAGGATAAATTCTTATCTGAAAGCCCCTTTTCCTCCCAGAACTACCGCATTGTTATAATTGTGATTCTGTAATATTATTTATGAATAATTAATTATTGATTTATATAATAAGGAAATATTTATTTTATGTGATATAATTGATGAATATATTTATTTTATGTGGATATAATTGAAGGAATTAATGTTGAGGTATTTTTGTTTGAATTCGAGGTATTAAAAAATTAAATCACCGTTTTAGATATATCATGTGAGTTATAATATTTAATCTGACCGCTGATCGCTGTGATTTTTAGATATGTTATACATATATAAGTTGAGTATATGTCCACAAATTTTGAACCATTAAAATGAACTTATAATTTATTATGAATTTTAAGAGGTGATTGATTCAAATTAGGTTTATAAATGATTTTGGTGGAAAATTCTAGAATTGAGTGGGCCCCATTGTGGTCAAAGAAGAATGTGTTGATTTTATTTTAAATGTAGGGTGACAATAGTAGCAGTGTAAAGCCATCGTAGCAAGGTGTCAAGTCTCGCTTTTGCTGCTAACATTTTTCTATAAATAGAGGGCTGTTAGAATTGAAAATCACACCGTAAACATAAGCTTTCTCTTCTCTCTATTATCGAAGCGATTTTGTGAGTATTTAGATATTTTGTGAGTTTCTATTTATACGTGCAAGTTTCCTTCAAATTTTATATCGATATTTCGATCAAGTATCAAGTATTTTGAGGGTAGGAGATTGTAAAGTGATAAGAAGGGATGTTATTTTCTTCATAATGATGTTATTCTTTCAATATCATTATACCGAAATATTGGTATAGATTTCATCAGGAATTTCTACCTTTTTCATGTCCGGGTTACTATTCATAAATTACTATTCACGAAAGTTACTATTTACGGGTACTATTCACGCACAAAATTGGTTTATTTTTCCTCGACCAAATTATCATCGATTTATGAATCTTACTCTCTTGGAAATTAAATCCTTGTTTTGATCATTTTGTTTTTATTATCATATATAACATTTTATAATCCCGGTGAAGAAATTTCTCTTTGACTTGAGTGTAAAGATGGGTAGATTATCGGTACGATCGTGACTACGAAGTTCTCTTCGCCAAGAAAAAGTCAATCGTTGACCGTATGATCATGACCATCAATTTACAATTGAATATTTTTAGCTTAAGTGCAAAGGTGAATCGATCAACATGGTTATAATTACGGTTTATATAGATTTTGAAATGATTATATATTTCTTTGAGATATTAATATCTTTGGCCCAGATTACAAAGATGACATATTTATCAATATCTTCGCCCCAGAAGGCAAAGATAAATTATTATTGAATATCTTCGCCTATAGTACAAAGACGACTGTTGTTGAATATCTTTGGCACGTAGTGCAAAGATGACCTATCGTTTAATATCTTTGGCCCCTGTAGAGTAAAAAGATGAATCATTAATGAATATCTTTGGCCCTGCATCGCAAAGATGAATTTTTAGTATGATTATGAACAAGAACTGTGATTTGGTATAATCACGATCTTTGATGTTTTAGGTAAAGACAAGTGATGAAAATTATCTTTGTCCTAGATGAGAAAAGAAATTTAGAACTACAATTATGATTATGAGTTATACACGTGATTGTGGACAGGAACTGCTGATTGATGTTACAGGGATAAAACATTGTTGGTGGACTTTTAACATGGAGAAGATAATAAACTTTATGGTCTATTTGACTATTCTAATGGATTGTTCGTTTCGCTGCAACTATGGTTGAAATTTTTTATCATCTACCATATGTTATAAATCTCTGATTTATTACTGATGAAGGCTATTGATAATTTATTTATCTTTAGTCATGATATTCTTTACTGGGCTAGTTATGTTCACCCTTCTGCTTCACAATTCCTTTCGTGTAATAAGAGTGTAGTTGGATTTGAAAGCAGGGTAACAGGAGAATAGTAATCTGTGGTCTTTAGTCATGGAGGTTCTCCCTAAACAAGATAGAAAAGTGTGTCAGATTTTATACATCATTTAGTAGTTATATTTGGTGAATCAAATAGGTGAAGTTAACCCAACGTTGAAGGGTGTTTTTTTCACTATCATACAAGATGTCTAATGACATACAACCTCGGGTTATCATAAGATGTGGTCAGGCACATCCACTTCTTGAGTATATCTACGAAAGCACTACCTATATGATCTTGAGTTTCATTGAAATATAATTCTCAATCGGAGATAGTGGAGATAGTTATATGTCAAGAGAAGACTCACCATCGGAAAGAAATACGATAGTAATTTTCTCGCTTTTGACTATACCTTTATTTAAGGTGCCATTGTGACGCATATCCAAGGTCGGATAAGAGTCACAGTCAGATATATTTGTATCAAAACTCACAAACTTATGTGTTTGTTGTATTTTGCACGACAATTGTTGTAATAAAGTTGTAGTTGTTTTCTGTACCATGTATTTGGCGACTCAGAATAGGTTGGATGGTTTGGACTTATTTTGGGGTCGTCACAACTATTCACCCGAAAAATATATTTCTTTTCTGTCCAAATTATTTTTGATACATGAATATTATTCTTGAATTTTACTCCACAAAGCAGTATCATGTTGACAATTTGGATATTTTTAAACTCTAGATAAATTTAAAGTCTTTAATATTTATCCTTGATTTCGCTTGATTAATGTTTATATCATTGTCATCATCCTCATGCTTATATTGTGATGAAAGTCATCTTTGGCTTACGTGCATAGATGGATCGTTGATCGGTATGATTACGACCACGGATCATTCTAAGATAATCACGACCGTAATGTTGCAAATAATGTGGTAAAAGTCCTCAATGAACCGCTTGTGCATTGATGTACGCTTTTGGTATGATCATGGCCATGGGTTCTCTTCTACCAAGGGTGCAAAGATGAATTGTTTTATGGCGTGATCACGATCACCGTTGATGAAAAACACGATTATCCTCGCCCGTAGTGCATGAATAATTCGGTGGTCGGATACTAATGAATATCCTCGGCCCGTAGTGCATGGATAATTCTTAAGATGTGGATTATTTATCAGGTTGAGTCTCAAATGATAAAATATTGATAATAAACTTTAATTGTAGAGAAGATAAGTAGATATCACGCCTACTCGACACTTCTAAAATACAATTGAATGTCTTTGTGTGATGCCCCAAATAAGGTATACATCACCCATCTTGAGTCGCCAAATACATGGTACAAAATTTAAATATAACTTAATAATACAACCGTCAGTAGAATACGACAAGACATAATCGAGAGTTTAAATAAGAATATTGTCATCTAGACAATATCCACACTCAATGGAATTCTCATTACATTTATCATCACACTATTTAATGTAATAGTGAGGACTACCAATGCTATTATCTCGACCGTCACCCGCTCCCTCGACTAGTCCCGCCACGCTTCTCCTTTCCTCAAGAGAACATCGAAAGAAAGGGTGAGCTCAACTAGCCCATTAAGAAATATTATGACTAAGATAATGCGTATTAATTTATCGTTAGCCTTCAACAAAGGTTAAACTAATAAAATATAACAAACATCAAGTTTAACTACAATGAACAAGCAATTCATTGTAAGAGTCAAGTAGAGAATAAAATCTACTATCTTCTATGATTTAAAAGGTTTTTCATCACTTTTATCGGGAGACTCACCTTAATAAATAAACCACATCATCCCCTCAAGACTACTACCAAGGATATTCATTAAGATTACGACCATAAATTATTTATTAACCACCGGCCAAGGATATTCGTATTCATCAATGGTCATGATCATGCCAATAACTATCCATCAATGCACTACGGCCAACGAGGACTTTTTTCACATCATTTGTAACATTACTACCATGATTATACCGAATAATCCCCTCGGTCATAATCATACCAAGTCCATCTATGCTCTACAGTGCCATGTATTTACTTTTCAACATAATATAAACATGAGGATGATGACAATGATATAAGAATTCAATAAAACAAGTTCAAGAATTAATTTATCCAGAACCAATAACGTCCAAATTGTCAACACGATACTTCTTTTGTGGAGTAAAATTCAAGAATGCTCGTAAAAATATTTCCATGAAAAGATATCGAATGAAGCGCAAATATCAAGGATATTCCACTAATTTCATGGAGTATAGAAGTCAAAGTTTTAACCAATCGAGTATAAGAGAATATATGAAATCTGTAAATGGATTTTCGTCTCGCCACAGAAATCCACTTAGATGCATCATTTCAACAATTTAATAAGGAATGAATACAAAGGATCATTCACCACGCACGTGATAATCCACATAGACAAGTTATTCCAATGTAATAATAAAGAATGGAATAATGTAAGAAATCACCGCACGCGATAGATCAGCACATACATGTTATTCCAATGTAATAATAAAGAATGTAACCAGTCCGCGCAAATCCGCATGCATGTGATGTTCCAAATGTAATAATAAAGAAACTAATAATGTAAGAATTTTATCATGTATGTGGTACTTCATATGATGGGTGTTATTCCAACATAATGATAAATAATGGAATAATGTGTTCTCTTCACGTGAAGACGAAAGAAATAATACCCTTTACCTTAAAAGAAACCGGATATAGAGAGTGAAGAAGAGCAGAATACTTTTCTTCTTTCTCTCTATATAGTTTCTCTCTAGAGTTTCAAAGAATTCGTAAGAAATAATGAAGGAACGAGCTTTCTATTTATAGGAGAATGGACCTAATAGTAATTAATTCATTTAACTATCCGTATTGATTTACTTTTTAAACTGACTATTCTATATCGATTTACTATACAAGATTAATAAAATATTCTAATAAAACAAAATCTTTTAAATAAAATAAAATATATTCTATTTATAATCTAATAAAACGAATAAACTTTATAAAAGTATTTTGTTTTATATAAAAAGATTTTACTACGCAAATACTATGATAATATAATATTATATATTCTATTTATACTTTAATAAAACAAATAACTTTATAAAAGTATTCTGCTTTTATATAAAAAAATTATGTTTTATTACATTTATAATAATAATAAAACAAAACTTATTACCTTTATTATAATTCACAATATTAATCTACTGTGTCGCTTACACGTGAAAGAAGCGGGCTTTCAAATAAGGATTTCTCCCTATCGTCGCTAAATTAGATGACCAAACCTCTCATCGATGTAACTTCTATATTGTTAATATTGCAAATAATAATATTAATAACTTTGTCGCCTCAATTATTTATTTAATAATATATAAAATATCGACAATAATTGAATCAAATAACGTGAGATACTACGCAAAGAATTACTATAGCAATAATTGAACAAAACCGGTGACTTTTCACGTAAACATCAATAATCAATACCGTACGTTACTATGCAACCACGCCAGATATTATTGTACTTTTTTAACACCGGTGTTTCAAATAAGCTAATCTGAAAAACTTCCTCCGTTATTTCATAAAGTATTTTTGTCGCTTTCAATCCGGCCAATAATTCCGCAGGTCTCTACCAATGATCAGGCCATTGTTAATAAATATTTTCTCGTTAAAACGAATATTCCCCAATTAATCAATATTATATAACAACTTCAGGTACTTTGCAAAATTTATAAATATTACCCACAACTATAACATTATATCAAATTCATTCCATAATATTCAAAATGATATTTATAGAAAATTCATCTTTATTCATAAAAGTTGATTTTACATTCGGCCTCAGAAGGTGCAAGGATGAATCGTTAATGAATATCTTTGGCCCGTAGTGTAAAGATGAATTTATTAGTATGATTATGAACATGAACTCGTGATTTGGTATAACCATGATCTTCGATGTTTCGTAAAGACATGTGATGAAAATTATCTTCATCCCAGGTGCGAAGAGAATTTAGAACCACAATTATGATTATGAAGTTATTCATACGATTGTGATGTGAATTGTTGATCGATGTTACGTAGATAAAAAATTGTCAAAGTGGACTTTTAACATGGAGAAGATAATAGACTTTATAGTCTATTCGACTTTTCTAATGGATTGTTTGCTCACGTTGCAACTACGGTTGAAAAGTTTTATCATTTACCATATGTTCTAAATCTCCGATTTACATCGACGAAGACTATTGATAATTCAATTATCTTTAGTCATGATATTCTTTATCGGTTAGTTAGTTATGCTCACCCTTTGCTTTCACAATTCCTTTCGTGTAATAAGTGTATACCGGGTCGAGCCCGAAGGTAATAGAAATTAGAATCTGGGCTATAGTTGTTAAGGTTCTCCTTAAACAAAGATGAAAATAATTTTATCGAGAACTTTAGATAAGTGTGTTTTATTTTATACAACATTTAATAGTTATATTTGGTGAATCAAATAGGGTGAGGCGCTTAACCCAACTTCGGGAAGGGTGTTTTTGCACTATCATACGAGATGTCTAAATTACATACCACTTCGCAGTGTTATCATAAAGATTGGGTTGTGCACATCCACTTGTTTGAGTATATCTACGAAAGCACTACCTATATAATCTTGAAGTTTGATTGAAGTATAATTTCAATCGGAGACAATGTAGATAATTATACGTCGTTATAAGACTCACCATTGTAAAGAAAAACGACAAAGAATCTTCTCATTTTTTTTTTTTGGGGTCTATCGGGTCAACCAAAGATAATTCTCGAAATCATATGATATCTATCATAACTTGGGATGCACTACTCCCATGTATCGGAAGCGTTTTTTGAAGCATTTTCTAAAGATTTAAATTTTTAAAACAATTATCGATGAATTGCTTCATGATAAGGTACCGCCGTGATGTTATTCATATGGACCACAAGCCTTTGAAAAATTATGTAAAATATTTGTATTTGATTATGAAATTTTTTATTTGATTAAATTTATCTTATATATTTTTATTTATGATTTAATGATTATAATTAATAGAAAAGATAAATTTGTAAGAATAATATTTTTTTTATTTCATTAGAACTCAAAAATACAAGAAAAGGAAATTTTATTTTTTATTAAAAATCAGAAACAACATAATTTTTTTTTTTTTTTATGTCAGTAATTTAAGTTTTTTTTTTTTTTTTCGTCCAAAACTCGTAAACAGATCTTATAAAGTGTAGTGTGTGCCAGGCTACTGGTCTAAATATAACGGAGATAGGCCCGTAAGAAATTCGAAGTCCTGGCCCAGAGCAAATGAGCATTCTGAAGGCGGATCTCTATCAGCTAAACTCTGGAATCACAAACAATTAGGTACGACAGTGAACTTTTCGCTAATCTATTACTTCCTTGTTCCTCAATTGTATCTCTGTTATCTCAAATTATGCCGAAATTTGTAATCTTTCATACTGTTTTCAATGCAATTCGGTCTACAAGACTACAAATCCTAGCCCCAACTGTTGGTTTCTATAGACATTGTCATTTTAGCACAAAGCCATCATCAAGTTTAGTTCAGAATGTTGCAATTTTCTGGGACTTGGATAACAAACCACCAAAATCAGTTTCTCCTTTTGATGCTGCAATTCGGCTAAAAAAGGCAGCCACATCTTTTGGTTTTGTTAAATATATGGTAGCTTATGCTAATCAGCACACGTTTAATTATGTCCCAGTAGAAATCAGGGAACAAAGGAAAGAGAGGAAAGCATTGAATCAATTGGAAAATATGGGTGTACTTAAACCTGTTGAGCCGTATTTTTGTCGGGTTTGCGGTAGGAGATTTTACAATAATGAGAAGCTTGTCAACCATTTTAAGCAAATTCACGAGCGTGAGCAGAAGAAAAGGTTGAATCAGATAGAGTCTGCAAGAGGGAGTAGGAGGGTAAAATTGGTGGGGAAGTTTTCAATGAAAATGAACAAGTATAAGAATGCTGCAAGGGATGTTTTGACTCCGAAAGTGGGGTATGGTTTAGCAGATGAGTTGAAACGGGCAGGGTTTTGGGTTAGGACTGTGTCGGATAAACCACAAGCGGCAGATATTGCTTTGAGGAATCATATGGTGAATATGATGGACAAGAGACGAGTTGAGTGTGTAATACTTTTGTCTGATGATTCGGATTTTGTGGAGGTTTTGAAGGAGGCAAGATTGAGGTGTTTGAAGACTGTTGTTGTTGGCGATAGTAGTGACGGGGATTTAAAGAGGACTGCTGATGCTGCATTTTCATGGCAGGGAAGGCTAAAAGGGAAGCTGCATCAGTTGTGGGGCGATGGAAGGACTGTGATGTTTTAAAGAGTTTAGACTGGACTTACAATCCAGAAACAGAGAAAACTGTGTCGTCCCCATGATGAGGCAGATGTTGAGAGTAAGGATGCAGCACCTTTTGTCAATGCTGACAAGGTAATTTTTGGAGGCTCAATTGAGATACCAAAAGGTGTATATTTATCTCTGGGTGCCCAATTGAGATATACCAAAAGGTGTATATTTATCTCTGGAGGTTCAATTGATATACCAAAAGGTGTATATTTATCTCCTTCTAGGTTTCTACTTCATTTATTTTCACTGAGTACACTAATTATGTTCTATCTTTAGCTATCTGTATGTATACTGCAATTAATTTAGATCATGAAAGATGAGATATGTATCTCTGTTTTCTTGATTTAGAAAGTATCCATCTATTTAGGCCTGTTTACTGCATCATGGCATATATATATGGGTACTGTTGCTATGTTGCTATGGGAGTTCTTCCATAAGAATCCATATAAGCATGTCTGTAACACCCTTTTGAACCGTTGATAAACTTATTGGAAGGCCGAGATTGAAACATAAATATACTCCACTAAGAAACAACTTAACTTAGCTTTTATTTTAATATGAGACCCCACCATAGTCAACACGTTGTCGCTTGCTTTAACTAAAACGCAATTTTTAATATTAAATATCACTGACCAAATGCTCATTCATATTGCCATTGTATAAAAAAAAATAAATAAATAAAAAATAAAAAATTCAAAACCGTAAGAGCTCTCTTCCTGCTTAAAAAAAAAAAAAAAATTCAAACTATAAGAGCCTCTTCCTAACACAAAAAAATAAATAAATAATAATAATAATAATAAACCGTAAGAGCCTCTTCCTATTAAAAAAAAATATATATATATATATATATATATATATATATATATATATATATATATATATATATATATTGTATAAAATCAAATAAAACCTCTTACTATTGTATAAAAATCAAATAGTTGCTATACAAGTTCTTTATTTGCTATTTTTATAAATAAAGAATATTTGTTATTTTATAAAAACAAATATTTTATAAAAACAAATATTTTATATATAACAAATAAAGAATATAAAATATTTTATAAAAACAAATATTTTTATAATAACAAATATTTTTATAATAACAAATAAAGAATATAAAATATTTTATAAAACAAATATTTTATAAAAACAAATATTTTTATAATAACAAATATTTTTATAATAACAAATATTTGTAATTATAAAATATTTGTTTTTATAAAATATTTTTATAATAACAAATAAAGAATATAAAATATTTTTATATCCTATTTTATATTTTATAAAATATAAAATATTTGTTATTATAAAAATATTTGTTATTATAAAATATTTGTTTTATAAAATATTTGTTTTATAAAATATTTTATATTCTTTATTTGTTATTATAAAATGTTTGTTTTATAAAAATATTTGTTTTTATAAAATAACAAATATTGTTATAAAAAATAGCAAATAAAGAACTTGTGCCACTTATTTGATTTTTATATGTTTAGTAAGAGGTTGTGGCTAGATATATATATATATATATATATATATATATATATTTTTTTTTTTTTTTTTAAGCCTAAGAGGCTCTTACTATTTATTATTATTATTTTTTTTTGTTTTTTTTGTGTTTTAAGAGGCTCTTACGCTTTTGAATTTTTTTTTTTTTTGCCTAAGAGGCTCTACATTGGAATTTTTTTTTTTTTTGATATGTTTACATGCTTATATATTTAATATTAAAATTGCTTTTAGTTAAACAAACCGACAACACGTTGACTACTATGTGGCCCCTCATATTAAAATAAAAGCCAGCATAAGTTGTTATTACTTAAGATATTTATGTTTCAATCTCACCTTCCAATAAGTTTATCAACTATCCAAAAAGTAAGTTAGATAAAGCACTCCATAAAGAATCATTCATATAAAGAACCTGGCAGGCTATATATATATATATATATATATATATATATATATATATTTTGCTAAGTTTGGTTGATTGTATAGCTGAGAACAAAATATACAATGGCTAAGGGCATACACCAGAAGTATAGTTAAGTCATCTGAAGACAAGCCTACAGATGATAAAACTATAAACAAGAGAAAACCCTCAAAATTACAGAAACCCTCATGGCATATTAGTTCCTTCTCTTATATTTTACTTTCTAATTTGCTAGACTAGCCATTGCTAGAAACTAAACATTATATAAAAGTGCAAAAGGCACACTATTATATTGATATGGGATTATAATGCATAGCTCCCAGCATTAACATAAACGAGCTCAAGCTTTACCAAAGGACTGAGATTTGTAACTTTAAATTTAAATACGTGATTACACTTTGTAGACGAGGCAATCCACCAGAATAGAATCTTGCTGGTCTGAATGCCATAAACTTTGAGAAAGGGGGTTATGTTGGTCAAGAATTCTTTGCTCCTTGATCAGAAGTAATGGTAGCTGTAGCTGATAAGAAGGCCGAGACTTCACTTCTGCACTTGGGGGTCTTATGTGCTTGACTATTTGAGCCTGGAAGAAGCCTTCAAAGGATCAAGAACCTTGATCATACCACGGCAGGGTGATGTGAAGGTTGAGCCATTGGGCCAGAGTGTGGCCTGTGAGTAGCATCAAGATAATCAACTTTCAACAGCATAGAGCACTTTCTTAAGTGTATGTATATACTTTTTAATGCCCCTATCAGCTCTGGATTTGTGCTTTTTATACACTTGTACGATTCAGTTATTTGAGAAGAAAAAAAGCCCGAGGAATGGTTCAGAAATAGTTATGACAGAGTGAGTTGTAGCAGTTGAAATCTGTTAGTTTTACTTATTAAGTTTTTTTTTAAAAAAAAAATTGATTTTATACATATGTAAAAAGAGTCCTTTTAGGGGGACATTTTTTTGCTGACATTCTAGTGACATTATTATTATTATTTTTTGTTTTTTTGTAGTACTCTCCAAAAAATGTATAGATTTATTCTAACTGTTTTTGTAAAAATAGTGTTTTAGGTGTAATTTGGATACATACAAGAAACATGGTTTTTACATAGGTACTAAAAAAAAGTAAAAAAAAAAATAATGTTGCTAGAATGTCAGCAAAAAAATGTGCTCCTAGAATTATTGTATGTAAAAAACTTCTTTCCAAGGTTGGTTTGATTTAAATTTCCATTTGTATTCTGATTTTTGAGGGGCAGAAATTAGCTCAGAGCAAATAGTGACGTTCAACAGCTATGCAAATGTATAAATAAATGCAAAAGTTTGTTAATTGGAAGTGAATGAAACAGTCACCTACATAGAGGCTCTCACCTCGTATTGACAGTCCAAGATTATTTAGCATGAACAAGAAACAGTAAGATTGCCTTGTTAATAATTGGACATGCTATTTCCGTTAAATATCATACTCAATTTAAGGCTCATGTATTCTAATCATTGCCATACAGCTTGATCGGGTAAATTTTCTTAATCCTCTGTGGACCAATTCAGTTAAATGAGTCCATCTTAAATTAATCAATATAGGTATTCAAGTTGATCTGCTCGGCTGCCTCCTGCCTATTTGCAAGCCTTGGAACAGCTGAAGTCAGGTCAGAGCAAGGTGTCATCGGACGGAACAACATTATTAATTATATGTTTGATGATAAGTAGAAATAAAACGTCATCTTAAAACAAACAAACAAAACAAGAGGAGAAATAAAACATGAGTAAGCTAAGCATAAAACACATCAGCTCCTAAGAAAACAAACAACTAAAGTTTGGCACTGCCTACCTGTCAGTTTCTTTTGATTTACATCTGAACATGTGATGGCATCTCCGTCCGCTAACAAACATTTTGGTTTCTCAAAATATATCCCTCAAGTCTATAGAAAAACACTTGTACATTAACTTATTCTTCAAAGTGAAAAACAATGAGCCTGCCAGAGCTAGTCATCAAAATTCCACAAAGCTTCCCACTCCATACAAACCTCTAGCCAGCCATGTCATATGATGTGAAGCAAAATACTCTCTTTCAAAAAAAAAAAAAAGATAAACAACTCTCTTTGCAAGTTCATGATATTCTTTTTTCCGAACAGAGCGAGTAAGAAAACACCTGACTAGAGCATCAAAGCACATATGGGTAACTTCATCTCTATCCAAACTATGTGACTCATAAGTTCCTATCCACATAGGCACATATGTCCAGACTCAGCCGACTGACCTTCTCATGTTGAGACAATTCCAACATTAAAATCAAACAGGTGTCTAAGTGCTAGATTAGCAATGACTTGGAAAACCAAATTCCACATGTCCCCATGATAGGGTGAAAGAGACAAATCCTCACTTCCGAGCCACCTTACAAATGAAGCAGACAAAATCAAGTAAAATTTCCAGTTGTCCAAGAGAAACAGAAAATATTAGACACCCATCTCTAACAATGAGCTATTAGGGGTTCTCCATTTCAAAAACTTTTGCAAACTAATGTCAAATAGGGTCAGGCTTGGCGGACCTACTCTAATGCCGTAAAAATCCACCAACCATGAGAACTCAACCAAAACGCAAAAAGTGAATAATTTGACAAGCCAATCTATATATATAAACAAGAAAAATAAAGAAAAATGGAAAACGCATTTCTGAGTTTTAAAACCCAAGACTTACTTGTAATAAGCAATGACTCAACTGCCTTTATGACTGGATGTAAAGCCAATAAACATCAAGCAATCTGAGGCCAATAAATAAAAATAACAAATACACTCCATTTTAACCATTTGCAAATGAGGCTGCAAACTTTATTTTGCCATGGGGTGCAACTGATAAAATATGAAGTGCATTTATCAGTTTTGTCAACTTAGCATATTTATGATCACTATACCCATTCCAAACAACAATATGAAGGAGCAATTACATCCATAAATTTAAACAAAATAATGCAACTGGAATATGAAGAACAGAGAACTAATGCCTCAAACATCTATAGCTTAACAAATACAACTACCTCTTTCCTATCACAGAAGTAATTTTAGTACAGAAACAGATCAGGCATGATGTGATCAGCAAAATTTACTTTAGAAGCAGGAAACCCCATTCATCTTACCACCACTAATATCGATTAGCATACTTGTATTTTAAACAGCTCATCGATAAAATAATAGTCATAAGTCCTTTTATTAAATCATGTCAAGATGATCAAAGGAAGTGTACCAATCAGTACATTTTGGTAAACTATCAGTCAAAGACTGTACAGTGCGTAAGCTACAATTAAGAGATCCTTACAATGTGGTAAACCAATGCAGAATGCAGCACTAATCTATCAATACATCTCCAGAATACCTTGCAAAATATTGCAGGGCAACCATAACCATCATGTGAGCAATAGAGTAAACACCGAAACCGATTGATCATTGACATGGAAAATTATAGACAACCAAAATGAAAGCTAATTCACCAGGAAGCACTCTTCTTCTTAGAGTCATAGTAACCAAGATACCACTTAACAAACTTCTTCAATCCGGCCTCCAAATCAGTTGTAGGCTTATACCCCAGCTCCTTACTTGCTAAACTTATATTTGCATGTGTGAACTGCACATCCCCATTCCTCGGCATTGTCACCACCTTGCGTTTGGCCTTCACCTTCAAATGCTTCTCCAGTATACTCACAAGCTTACTAACAGGGACTGGCGATGTATTGCCCAAGTTAAAAATCCTAAATTGCGCTGAACCCTTCTTATTCCCTCCACTACCAGTACTCTTTTTTGCTGTATCCAATGCACCCAAACAGCCCTTCACTACATCATCAATGTAGGTAAAATCCCTAGCAACAGTGCCATGATCAGCACCTTCAAATATAGTAATTGACTTCCCCTTTAGTATATTCTTAGTAAAAAAGAAATAAGCCATATCAGGCCGACCCCAAGGTCCATACACAGTAAAAAATCGCAACCCAGTCAATGACAATCCATATATATGATTATAGGTATGTGCAATTTCTTCACCGGCTTTCTTAGTAGCAGCATAGAGACTGGCCGGTTGATCGGTCCGGTCCTTTTCAGAAAATGGGACTTTTGAATTAAGACCATAAACGGAACTTGACGAAGCCCAAACAATGGCGGGTTGAGGGTTTGCTGATTTACAGGCTTCTAATAAATTGACAAAACCAGCAATATTACTTTGGACATAAGAATTAGGGTTTTCATTGCGTACCGGACTCCTGCCTGGGCGGCAAGGTGCATAACGTGAGTAAACGCCACCGTATCGAACAGCTTTTTCAGTAACACGGCGTCATTAATATCGTTCTTCAATGACGAAAATTCCAGCTCGTTCCAAGAGTGATTTTCGGGATCTTTTAGGGTAATATCGTAATACCTGTTGAAATTGTCAAGTCCAACGACGCCGTCGCCGCGCCGCTTCAGCGCCGCGGAGACATGTGTGCCAACGAAGCCCGCGGCACCGGTAACAAGGACGATGCGGCCCGTTTTGGAGCGTGCAGAGACACGAACCCGGCACTCCCAGTCCGTCCCGGTGCCAGATGTAGTAGTCTGGAGGCTCCGGCGACTTTGCTCCGGGACCGGTGAAGGCGGAGAGAAAAGGAAGAAGAAGAGGATACCGACGAGGAAGAAGGACCAGAGAGTGAGCTTAGAGTGTGGCCGGAGCCGGTGGAAATAGGGAAATGATTTCTCCGGCTTGAACTTTCCGGGAGTGGAAGGAATAGCGTCGAGGTGAGATAGTATAGGCTTTAACTGCGTCATTTTCCGCCGGCGCCGGTGCAGAGTCGATCAAAACCCTAGTTTCTGCTTGAAATTTGGTGGAACGGAACTTCTGCTTAAGAATGTAGATTGAAGAAGCAAGACGAAGACTTTCTCTCTCTCTCTAATTATATATATTTCTGCGTGTATCTATCTATCTATTACGGCAAAGGTGCAAAATTGCCCCTTAAGTTTATCTCGATGTCCAACGTATTCTTTATATTTTTTTTTAATTCAAAAGTACCCTTAACGTTATAATTTTTAAGTCAATTGTGTCCCGCTGTTATAAAAAATCCAGTTAGACAAACAGAGTTGCAACCTCAATGACGTGGATGACACATGGAAGATTTATTAAAATTAATTAATACATAAATTAATTAAGACTTAAATAAAAATATATTCTAAATATATATATATATATATTTAATCAAAAAATAATACGAAAATTCAAATTATTTCAATTAATTAATCAAAATAACTAATTAAATAAAATAAGTTGTATTTTGATTATTTTTTTAAAATTAATTATTTTTCTTTTTTTATTCCTCTTCTCTCTCCCATCTCCTTCCTCCATTTTCAATGGCGTGTATTACATTCAAAAAAAAAAAATGGTGGCCTCTTACCCGAGTTTCATCTCCATATACGACAAATTCCTCAATTATTCTCTCTCCACCAGCCTTCTCCTCCCATCCCAAACCACCATCCACTTTTGGGGCCACAAATTCGACCCTAACACCATCCTTCCTAAACCCTCTCTCCTCCTAATCCACGGATCCGGAGAGGTCGGAGGATTTTCAGGCGAAATTGATGGGGAAAATAAGAGTGAGAGGGTTTGAATTTGTAGATCTTGAACCCATTTGATTCATTTTGATTGTGCTTATGAGTGGAGTAATTGTCACCGTTAGGGTTTTTCCTCTTTTGGTAGATTTCTTCTTCAATTATAGAGCAAAATTTTCATTTTATACTTTTATGATCAATGTACTCGCCATGTTTAAACACATTGCTTCCTTCACATTGAAAAGAACCATTTATTAAGTATTAGCCCTCTTGAGTGGAAAGGGCCGAGGTGTCGAGGGAGGTTGTGAGGGAGTTTTGATGGAAGAGACATGCTTATTCGAGTAGTTAGAGAAGAGCTTGAAGATAATATTTATTTATGTTTTCTAACCATAAATGATCTAGAAGTCTATATCTAGCTCCACCATTTCAAAAGAGGGAGAAGATAGAGGATCAGAGATGGGAGGAGACAAAAGAGAGAGACATGTTGAGAAAAGAATAAAAATAATTATTAAATTTTATTTTTGTCACGCCACAATTTCTTAACACATCCGCTTTTTCTGAATAATTTTTTTAACTTTAGGGGCATAGTTACTCAAAAAATATAACGCGTATGACATTTTTGGACAAAATAAAAGTATAGAGAGCATGTTGAATATCGAAATAAACATCAAAGATATTTTTGCACCTTTACCCATTATATATATATATATATATATAATAATATATCTGCAGCTCGTTCTTGTTAGCAAAACAACGGGAGGGAGTAAATTATATTATGGGAACCTGTAATCATTATGTTTGATATTTGATCCTTGTTGGTTTCCCTTTATTACTCCCTTAAAAAACCTTTAAAATGAAAATTTAGAAAATATTAAAATCACACAACTCTATTTACTTCAAAATTATAGACAATTTTTTAATGCATTAATTCTAAAAAGAAATATGTAATGTGTTTTACTTTAATATTACAAAGTGACATGATATTTTTAACTTATTATTTTTTTTTTAATCACTTATGACATCACACTATTATGACTAAATATTTATTTAATTTTAAGGGTATAATTGAGTTCTACAAAAAAAGAAGAAGAAGTATATTTGATAATATAAAATTATTTAAAAAGTCTTTATTTAGGAATGTGTTTCGAATTTTTGAAGGATATTTTAAATAATTTCATTTGAATTTTAGGTTGATTTGATATGTTAAGGTAATGTAATTTGAAATATTTGAATTGATAAGCTAAAGGAATTTGAAATACTACTATTTTATTGGAAGTAGGGAAATTGTTAGTAACGACTTGTTTGAATTACAGCTATGACTGGGGCTGTAAATCCCCTAATTAACCGCTGGCTCCTATTTTTTTTTTTTTTTTTTTTTTCTCTTCAAAAACATAAAATAATAATAATTAATTTCAGAAAGGTAAATAGGTCTTCGACCAACATCTGTTGGGCCGAGGGGAATAAGTTTGGTGCCTCTTAAATAAGGTCTCGAGTTTGATTCATAAAGAAAACGATATCAAGGAACTCCTCTATTGTGGGTCCGACTGCATCTCGGACATGATATCGGGAGCTGGAAATGAAATAAAAAAAAAAAAGGAACCCCTTCCAATTTAGTAAAACGGTTTCTAAAAATAAGAGTTCTGCATTTTATTTTAATTTTCTTTTCAAATAATAAAGTTTGTAAATGACATTTTTAGACATTTTTACTATAAAGAGTAAAATACAGTGACACTCCTTTTAGATAACCACAATAACATTCACATACACTCTAATTTTTTAAGTAACAGTTAAAACCCTATAAATTTCACATTATGATTTTATATGTTAAATTTTCTTGAGTATATGTCAAAATTTTGGATGTTTATGATTTTGATTACATTTTTTATTATACAATTGGTGTTGTATTTTATGTAATGTTGAATAAAAGAAAATATAATAATATTATTACTACCTTTATCTTGTAAAACTATTTTTTCTTTCAATATATATATATATATATATATATATATATATATTGGAGTACCAACATTACTTATGTTTAGTTTAATATTTGAGAAAAATAACTAATATAATTTTTAATACTTTTATATGAATAATAAGATTAATTTTGTAATAATATGTTTGTTTTACGTAAATTTTAATATTTGGGAAAAAATGATTATAATTTTTTTTTTTTTATGTTAATTTGTACTTTTTATAGGTATTAAAAATTTAATTTTAATTACATAAAAATATTTGAATGTATATTACGTAAATTTTAATCTTTAAGAAATTTAATTAGCAAAAAGTGTGACTTTATTTCTTGATAAAATGAATATTTATAATTTTTGATATTTATGTTATTTATTGCTCAAGTTCATAATTTAATTAATTAGATCAAGTTAAGTAAAAATTATAATATAAAAATTTATATTTAGTGGATATATTAAATTTGAGACCCCAAATTTTATAAATAAAGATTTAAGTTTCTCAAATAATTTTTTTTAATATTATGGTGTGAATTTGATATAATGTTATAGTTGTGGGCAATATTTATAAATTTTGTAAAATCTGCAAGTTGTTGTATAATATTCGATCGGTAGGGAATATTTTTTTTGTTTTAATATTCGTGACGATGGCACAATCATCGGTGGACCTCATTAACGAAAGTATTATCATAGTTAAAAACGACAAAATTATCTTTCTATAAAAATAATCTATGAGGTGTTACCGTTAAAACTGCTTGAACTACCCTAAGTAGTAAAAGTACGAGAATACGCAGTGGTCGTAGTAAGAAGCACACGATATTGATTATCGATGCTTACGTGAGAAGTTACTCGCTTATACTCAATTATTGCTACAAAGAATTGGCCGCATCACATCTCTCTCATATTATCGATTCGATTATTGTCACAAGATCATCCGCATAATATGATATATTATTAAATCAATAATTGAGACGACAAAATTATTCATATTATTATTCGCAATATTGATAATGTCTAAAGTTCACAAGGAGAGGTTTCGTCACCTAATCATGCGCTTAATAAGGAGAAATCCTTATCGAAAGCCCCCTTTCCTGAGGAACGACCTAGTTGTTAAATATTATGAATTATAATATTAATGATGAATAAGTTCATGTTGATTAAAGATGAATTTTATAGTTCCATTGTAAGGTTGGACTTATTAGTGTTAAGATAATTGATGTCTGGAGATTATATTGTTCAATCGGGTATTCGGGACACTTTTCGTGTCGTCATACTATTCACGATTACTATTCAGAGTTACTATTCATGAGTTACTATTCACGAGTTACTATTCACGAAGTTACTATTCAGAGTTACTATTCACGAAGTTACTATTCACGAAGTTACTATTCACGGGTACTATTCACCCGTAAGATATATTTTTTTCTCATTCAAATTATTTTTGGGTACAATATTATTCCATGAGGAGATGTGCTAATTTTTCGCATCGTTGGTTGAAATTATATTAGTAAATCAATATGGATCGTTGGTTTAAAGTTTTAATAAGAAATCAATATGGATCACCGGTTTAAAGTTTTAATAGTGAATCAAGATGGACCGCCGCTTTAAAGTATTAATAGTGAATCAAGATGGACCGTTGCTTTAAAGTTTTAATTGTGAATTAGTATGGAACGCCGCTTTAAGGTTTTAATAGTGAATCGCATGGATCCGCCCTGCTTAAAAGTAAATTAATCTGACCGCTCATGAATTAGTTACTATTCACCCATTCTCCTATAAATAGAAGCTCATTCCTTCATTATTTCTTACGAATTCACCGAAACTCTGTAGAGAGAAAACTATAGAGAGAAGAAGAAAAGTATTCTCGCTACTTCACTACTCCAAAGATTCAGCTTTTTCTAAGGTAGGGATATTATTTGTTGTACTCGTAAGGGTATTCTTTCTTTCTTATTCGTGAAGAGAACTTCATTATTCCATTCTTTATTATTCTCATTGGAATAACCTCAGATAATGCCGAGATACCCTATACTTGGTGAAATTCTTCATTATTCTATTCTTATTATTCTCATTAGAATAACCTGCTTATGCCAAGACCGCATACATGGTGAAATTCTTCTAATATTCCGCTCTTTATTATTCTCGTTTAATATCCTGGCTCCAATGCTTACTGGGGACCGGTTTCATTTATTTATTATTCGCTTTTAATATCTTGTCTCAAGCGCACGCTTTTAACCGGTTCCATTATTTATTATTCTGTTTAATATCCTCGTCTCGCTGCTTACGCTTCGACCGGTTCCATTATTTATTATTCGTTGAATAACCCGATTGGTAAATTCATCGCATGGTGAATCCTTCATTATTCCATTCTTTATTATTCGCTTGAATAACTGCCTACGTGGATTACCACACGCATGGTGAATGATCCTTCGTATTCATTCTTTATTAAATTGTGGAAATGATCCGCTCACGTGATTACCGCATGGCGCGAAAAATTCATTTGCGCTTTCATATATTCTATTATACTCAAATGGTTAAAGCTTTGGCTTCTATACTCCATGAAATTAGTGGAATATCTTTGATATTTGCATTTCATCCAATATCTTTTCATGGAAATATTCTTCCGAGCATTCTTGAATTTTACTTGCACAAAGCAAAGATTATGTCGATAATTTGACGTTATCGAAGTTCGTGATAAATTAACTTATAAATCTTTAAAATTTATTCTTGAACTTGTTTTATCAATTGTCATCATCCTCACGCTTATATTATATTGAAAGTCATCTTTGCTTACGTGCATGATGGACTTGGTATGATTATGACCAGTGATTATTCGGTAAAATCACGACCGTAATGTGACGAAATGATGTGGTAAAAGTCCTCATCGGCCTCGTAGTTCATCGGGTGGACAAATTGGTGGTATGATTATGACGACTGTGGATTATTCGGTATAGTCAGCTTACCATTGATGATTACATGAATATCCTCGGCCGTGGAGCATGGATGATTCGATTTTATTTATTAAGTCGAGTCTCAAATGATAAAAGTGATGAAAACCTTTTAAATTATGTAAGATAATAGATTTTATTCTTTACTTGACTTTTCTAATGGATTGCTTGTTCCGCCGCAGCTTAAACTTGATGTTTATTATATTTTATCGCTTAACAATCGTTAAAGGCTAATGATAATTTATTCTCGCATTATCTTAGTCATAATATTTTTTATCGGGCTAGTTGAGCTCACCCTTTCTTTCACCGTTTCTTCAGAAATAAGAACGAGTCGACTAGTCGGGGGAAAAGAGTGATGATCCTAGATGGTGCATTAGTAGTCCCTCACTATTCGTGAAATAAAGTGATAATAAATGTAACGAGGACTCCATTGAGTGTGGATATTATCTAGATGATAATATTTTTATTAAAACTCATAGCCTTATGTTTTGTCGTATTTTACACGATCGTCAGATAATTAAGTCATTTAAATTTTGTACCATGTATCCGGCGACTCAAGATGGGTGATGTATACCGCTTTGGGGCGCCACAATTGGTATCAAAGCTTAGGATATGATCCTTGGCTGAGATGTGAGACAAAAACTAGAAGGGGAGAGACGGAGAATTCCTTCGCTAGTATGACCTACCTAAATTTATTTGGTATTTAATTGGTCTGTCAGAGTATATGGATAATATGTGACATGTTAATTAACCCTTGAGTCACCAACGATCAATATCCAGGATAATGTGCAACAAGAAGACAATAATCCTCAGGTAAACAATAACACCGATGAAATGATGAACGATGGGATGTTCAGAGGCTTTATGCAATTCATGCAACATCGCGAGCAGACTCCTGCTCATAATGCAGTGAAAACAATGGCAACCCACTACGGCCACCGCTAAGCGCCTTCAAGGAGCTGGGACCACTGGAGTTTTTGGGAAAGCCAGAACCCCTTAAGGCGGAGACATGGTTAAAGCAGATCACCAAGATATTTGATGTCTTGGGATGCTCCGAGGAGCAAAAGGTTCCCTTTGCCACCTTTATGTTGCGTGAAGAAGCAGATTATTGGTGGGAATCAAGAAACGTACTCCACTGACGACTCAAGATGTCTTGGGAGAAGTTCCAAGAGCTGTTCAACGATAAGTACTTTCCCGAAAGTATTCGTCACATGAAGGAGGTGGAGTTTGTGACGCCCCCAAAATAGGTCCATTCCATCCAACCCATTCTGAGTCGCCAAATACATGGTACAGAAATAACTACAGCTTTATTATTACAACATATAAACTGTGAGTTTAAATACAGATATTGCCATCTAGATAATATCCACACGCAAATAAATCCCCATCATAATTATTGATACATTATTTTACAAAAATGGTGAGGACTACTAAACAACTCTCTGTAAACCTTCATTCCATACCCCGACTAGACTGCTACATTCTCGCCTCCCGAGAAGAAAATGGAACAAAAAGAAAAGGGTGAGCTCAACTAGCCCAAGAAGAATATTATGACTAAGATAATATACAAAAAATTATCGTTAGTCTTCAACAGGAAAATCTAATAGAATACAATAGACAAACCAGCTTTTAAATCAACAATCGCAGTAATGAAACAACAATTCATTAGAAGAGTTAAGTAGAGAATGCAAACTACTATCTTCTATATATGAATTTAAAAGTTCATCGTCGATATTTTATCCTCAGTAACATCAATCAATATATATCCTCGAATCAAATATTCATCTTTGCACTACAAAGCCAAAGATATTCATCACCGATCATGTTCATCTAAACACTTGTTCATCTTTGCACTACGCCAAAGATATTCATCAAGAAATCATTTATCTTTGCACTACAAAGCAAAGATATTCAAGAATATCATCATTTAGGACCGAGGATGATGAAAAATATTTTAAAGGAAACGAATCCAAAGGAAACAAAAGAACAATATTAAGGATTCAGATTTTAAACAATCCAAGTTCAAAATACTTCATAAGTAATCGAGTGGACTAAAATTCAAGAATGATCAAAACATGGATACAATCAAAGCTAGTATCCACAAGAGATATTTTGGACAAAAAGAAGAAATTTCATTTTGGTGAATAAAGGCCGTATTCGTGAATAAAGGTCAGATACGTGAATAAAGGTCGATACGTGAATAGTAATCCGACACCAAAAGATAGAAATTTCACAAAAACATCTTCACGCTTCGTGAATAGTACTCGTGAATAAACTCGTGAATAGTAACTCGTGAATAAGAACTCATGAATAAGAAACCCCGATATGAAAAAGTTCCAAATTTGATAAAAATTTCCAACCAATATTTTGGCATAATGATATTGAAGAAATAATATCATTTTCGAATAAAATAACATCCCTTACCTCGAAAGACAAGATTTCTAGTTGAAACACCTTGATATAGGTTATGACTTGAACTCAGCACCGTATAGCAATACTCAAAGTATACTCAAAATACTCACAAGAATACGCCGATAATATAGAGAGAAAACTTCAGCCAAAAGTGATTTTCAATTCTAACCCAAGACCCTATTTATAGGAAAATGCTTAACACCAAAGCGTAAAAATTTAATATAATAATATATTTATAAAAATTTGTCTACGCCAACCTTTGAGAATCTGAAATCAAGAACCTAACACATGTAAAAATGAGGCTCATACATCTAAAAAACGCTTTTTATTAATTAAAACAATAAAACTTCCAAAAATCAATTATTTCAAACTTTGGAACTTCAATAATTCATAATAAATAGCTCTTTTATCAGAAAAATTTGAAATCATGCGACTTTCCATAGGAAATTCCATTATCTACAACTTTGCGTATGAAGTTTTTCCAAATTCCAAACAGAAATTAACCAAATCCTCAAACCAAGCGATTTTACAAAGCTATAATCAAATTTCTACTAATAATTGTGTCCACCAACACACAAAATATGTGTTAAACATTTAATGCCACAAAATACTCTTCCTCCTCATATACTCATATATCCCACATTCATTATAAAAAAATATCGCCAAGTAATATATTATTAAAATAATATATTTAAATGAATTATTTTATCGTAAAAGATAAAATATTAATTTTCAACAATTGTCACATTAAAAAATTTCTCCATCTATATCCACATAAAATTAATATTTTCCTCATCATATAAATTAATAATTAATTATTCACAAATAATATTACAGAATCACAAGATCGGGCAACCGTGCCGCTCCTGTGAAAGAGGGGCTTTCCAATAAGGATCTCTCCTCATCAGCGCAATTAGGTGACCAAACCTCTCCTTAGACAAAACTTTCTAGACATTGCCAATAATGTTATCTAATAATATTATTCAGATAATATGAATTATTGCTTCGATAATGGAAAATACTGTGTAATGACAATTTATTAAAACAACAAGAATATAAAATATCAATCAAAGAATTATTGAATCAATAAAATAAAATACCGAATAAAGAATTATCGTAATAATTATCGAGTAGTGCCTTCTTCACGTAAGAATCAATAATTGGTGCAATACTGCAAAGCTACGCTCAACAACGCGATTAGTGTGTTTTAACCACCGGGTATTCCAACAAAGATAATCTTGAGAATAACTACGCCAAGTATTTATAAACAACTTATATTTGTCGCTTTCTTCATCCAATCGCTTTCCGTTATGGGCCCCATAAAAGACTCAAGCATTATTGTATTTAATATTCCCGACAAAGATTTAATATTCCACGACCAAACGAATATTCCCCGACAATAATGAATATTTTATAACCACTGCTTATTCAAATATTTATGTATTTTACCCATAACTAACCACATTAATCAAATCAACCCTTACTATTTCAAAATAATAAATAGAGAAAATTCCATTTTATTAAAAAAAAAATTCGTGGTCTTACAACCTCCCTCCTTATGAAATTTCATTCCCGAAATTGACGACGTGCACTGGTGTTTCAAAAGATGAGAATACCTCGCTTTCATTTCCGCTTTCCAACTCCCGTGTCATTTCCTCAATAAGCATGGTTTCACCACAAAACTTTAACTTGTGGTATAACCCCAGACATAGACATGTTCTTTCCTATCCAAGATCTTGACAGTACCTCCTCGTATGTTAAGTCTTCTACTATCTCGTCCCCGGCTTCTAACTCAATGACGTGGTTCGGGTCATCCACATATTTACGTAACATCGATACGTGAAAAACGTTATGAACACGCGTCATACTTACAGCGGTAAAAGCGAGTCTATAGGCCACAGCCCTATTCGCTCGAGAATTTCAAATGGATTAATAAATCGAAGGTTCGAGCTTTCCTCACCTCACCGATTCTCACTTTTGAAATAACAACTTCTTGACCTCCTTCTTCAAATTCATCACCCGTGTAACTTGAACAGCCTTTTAACTTTATCGATTAAAGTCGATTATACTCGTATATCATCACGTGGGTACCTAGAGTTTTCATCTCCATCTCTATTATTTATAAATTATACTGAAATTAGTCTTTGACAATATCGTACTCAGATTGTATAATGTGACACCCCCAAAATTAGGTATACATCACCCATCTTGGGTAGTCGATACATAGTATGTAATTTAAATACAACTTACTAATATAACTGCCAGGTATAATACGACATAAACGTGAGTTTGAATACAAATAATGTCTACTAGATATTATACAAACTCAAAAGGAGTCCTCATTACAATTATTATCACACTATTTCACGTAATAGTGAGGACTACTAATGCTATCCTCCGGACCATTACTCCGCTTCCCCGACTCTTCGTCCTTATATGTTCTCATTTCTCAAGAGAACAAAGAAAAGAAAGGGTGAGCTCAATCAGCCCAAAGAAGAAATATTATGACTAAGATAATGCGTAATTAATTATCAATAGCCTTAAACATTGTTAAACCGATAAAATATAATAAACATCAAGTTTAATCATAAATGAATAAGCAATCCATTAAAAGAGTCAAGTAGAAAATAAAATCTACTATCTTTATGATTTAAAAGGTTTTTCATCATCAAGTATAAATTTTGACTCGCCTTTAATAAATAATCCACATCATCGAATCACCCTCGCACTACGACCAAGGATATTCTTTAGATATCAATTACCACAATTATTCCCGCACTACGCGCCAAGAATAGTCAGTATTCATTAATGGTCATGATCATGCTAACAATCGCCCATCAATGCACTACTACCATCGAGGACTTTTACCACATCATTTGTAACATTACTACCATGATTACAATCAATAATCCCTCGGTCATAATCATACCAAGTCCATCCACGCTCTACAGCCATGATGACTTTAAAAAAAATGAGGATGATGACAATGATATAAGAATTTAATAAAACAAGTTCAAGAATTAAGTTATTCAGAACTAATAACATCCAAACCGTCAACATGATATCGCTTAGAGAGTAAAATTCAAGAATGATCGTAAGAATATTTCCATGAAAAGATATCGATGAAACGCAAATATCATGGATATTCTACTAATTTCATGGAGTATAGAAGTCAAAGTTTTAACCAACTAGGTATAATAAAGAATGGAATAACAAAAGAAATCACCATGCATGCGATAGATCATCATGACAGTGAAAAGTTATTCCAATGTAATAATAAATAACGGAACCAAATCGTCGTGAAATTCACAAGCTGTGATGTTCCAATGTAATAATAAAGATGGAACTAGATCCTGTAAAACACACGTATAGGATATTCCAACAGAATGATAAAATCGGAACCAGTGTCCTGTGTAAAACACACGTATGTGATGTTCCAATGTATAATAAAGACGGAACCGTGTCCGGTGTAAAACACACGCATGTGATGTTCCAAATGTAATAATAGAAGAATGGAATAAAAGAAGAAGATCACCAAGTATAGGGGATTCTGCATGTGATACAAAGTTATTCCAATGTAATAAATAAGAATGGAATAACAAAAGAAGTTCTCTTCATGAATACAAAAGAATAACACACTTCTTTACTTGCACAACAAATAATATTCCCTACCTTAAAGAACCTAATATCGGCAAAGTAGTGTAGCGAGGTATACTTTTCTTTTTTCTCTCTATAGTTTCTCTCTCTGTAGTTTCAAAGAATTCGTAAGAAAATAATGAAGGAATGAGCTTCTATTTATAGGAAAATAGAATGCATAGTAATTAATCCATGAACGGTCCAGATTGATTTACTTTTAATCGACGGTCCATATTTAAAGCAAAATCTTTTAAATAAAATATAATATATTCTCGCTTTATATAAAACATTTTACTATGCAAACACTATGCAACACTATGCAAAAAAACACTATGCGATAATAAAATATAATATATTTTATTTATAGAATAACTTTAATAAAGTATTCTGCTTTATATAAAAAGATGTTTCGCTTTTATTACGTTAATAATACAAATAAAACAAAACGCTATTATCGCTTATAATAATTCATATTATTAATCGAAAATAATGGAATCAAACCGAGTGACTTCTCACATAAGCATCAATAATCAATACCGTCTTCTACTATGCAACCACACGACATCGCATTTCTTACTACCGAAAGTAGTTCAACAAAGATCAACCAGTAAAACTTCCGCCGTTATTTTAATAAAATATTTTGTCGCTTTCTCAATCCGGCTAATAATTTCATTAGGGGTCCACCAATGATTGAGGTAGTTATGTACGAATATTCCTCGCTAAACCGAATATTCCCCACCAATCGAATATAATATAACCACTGCATATTTTGCAAAATTTATAAATATTACCCACAACTATAACATTATATCAAATTATTCTATAATATTCAAGGTTTTATACCTATGAACTGATATTATTAAACTTAATTATTGCTATCTTTAATTGTTTTTAGTATCTTTTATCTGCTTTTGTGTGTTTATTTTGTAGGTTGGAGCCGGAGGGACAAATTGGTCATTTTGGAGAAGAAAAAGGTCAAAAATCATTAAAATTAGAGTCGAGTGGCATTTTTGTAATTACGTGAAGTCTCGGTCAAGCGCCAGCGCTTGAAATGAGCCAGGTTGAGCGCCTAGGCGCCAGCGCAAGTGCAAAAAGGAGGATTTTCTACTTCCAAGGGGTGGTTGAAGCCAAAAAAGGAATCTGAATGAGAGGGGAGACTAATACAAATAGAGGAGACTTTTTGAAAAGACGATCACTCAATTTTTCAAGGGATTCGCAGAGAGAACAACGAAGAAAAACACGAAGAAAAATTGCAAGGGTCAAGATCAAAGAGAGAGTATTGGAGAAAATTCGTAGTTTCTTCTTCTTCTAGTTTTATCTTTTGTAATTATCCGGGATGTTCGGATTATTAATCGATGATGTTTTTCTTTATTATTAGCATGAACTAAATTTTCATTAAGATTGCAACTTAAACTTGGTATGTAGTTTAAATTGAACCTTCCTATCGAATGAAAGTTGGTTTTATCAATTGTTTATTATATCTTTTGCTTATCGATTAATTGTTCGCCAACAATTATTGTGATAATCTATATAAAATCGGAAGATGGAGTATAGATTAAGATCCGGATATAATAACATCTGCTCATATAATCTGAATAGGGTTAATATGATTAGCATGTAGGATAGGAATATACCTATGTGTCTTTTGTATCCTTTGAAAGAATTTATGCGTAAACCCTAATTAACTTGATTCACATAGAAATATAGTGAATTAATCGAGAAGGTGTTCCTTGTAATTTTGTGGTCTTAAGGATCTGAGTTAGGGGAGGATTTGTTCACGTGATTTGGAAAAAGTGTGTGAATTTTATAAATCATTCTCGGATAATGATTCATATTAATTAATTGCTTTAAATGGGAAGTGAAATGATTTAAATGAAATACCAAGGAAGTTGTAATCTTAACCTATTAAATCAAGCTATTATTTTGTGAAATTTTGATTTTTAATCATTAGTTTTGTTAAGTTTAAATTTCAAATCAAAACAAAAATTTTGTAGTTTAAAATAGGATTAATTGCATTAGAATTAGTAATTGATAAATATTAGTCTATTTCTCGTGGGAACGATATCCTTGCTTGCTTAATATTATAATTGAACGCGATACTTAAGCGTAAAAAGTGCTATTAAAAATTAGGCAACAAGTTTTTTGCCATTGCGGGAAATTAGTTTATTATTTTGTCATTATTGATTTTTATAGCGCTAATCTTAATTTAAACTTTTCTTTTTCTCGCTTTATTCAGTGTTCTTCACTAGTGTGTATGCAAACGCCGATCGAAGAAGCTAGATTTATCATTTTACGAGGACGACATCGACAAAAGGTTTCAAATGGCCATGTAAGTGGTTAAAGAAACCAAAGAGGCACTTGATAAGAAAGATACTATGGTCAAGAAGAGCAAAAGATCATGGATTATGCTACGTCACAAGTTACTAAAATTCAAATGAGTATTACGAGGCCCGCCATTATCGCTACAAGTTTTGAGATAAAACCGAGGGCAATATGTATGATTCAAAATTCATGTCATTGAGGGTTACCAAATGATGATCCAAACGATCACATAGTCACTTTTATAGAAATCATGATACTTTCAAGTATAATAATGTGTCGAGGATGCAATAAGGCTAAGGTCGCTTTCCATTTACTCTCGTAGATAAGGCTAAGAGTTGGCCATTTCACTACCACCAGCTCGATTATTACATGGAACGACCTAGCCCAAAAATTCTCAGAAAGTTTTTCCCACCCGCAAAATAAAGAAAGTTATGAACGATATCTTCTTCTTTCGCTCAAAGACGATTCGTAATCACTATATGAAGCATGGGAGAGATTTAAAGACTCATTGAGAAAATGTCCACACCATGGGATTCCTAAATGGCTTCAGTGCAAACTTTTATAACGGTTTATTCAAAGACAAGAAGATCGAGTATAGATGTCATGCAATGGAGGAGCTATTATGGCCAAGAATTGTGATGAGGGGTATCAATTGCTTGAAACCATGGCAGCTAATAATTATCAAGTACAACAACAAAGAAGAACGACTCAATGCAAGGATGTAGGGTTTATGAAGTGGATGCGATGACAAAGATTATCACCAAGTGATGTATTTCAGATTGCTTCTACAAAGAAGATAGATGCACTTGGGTACAACCAGCTTATGAAATGGAAACTATTTTGAAAAATATGCGCGGTAGCCACTCAAGTGATCGATGTGCAATAAATCCTCGAGTCACCCAGCTTTGTTTCCAGCTATAACAAAAGCAGGCAATTATCCAAACAAATACAATCCAGAGTGAGAAACAACTCAAATTTTTCTTGAGTAATAATCACCACATGCTCAAGCCCAAGCTCCAAGGCAATCATATCCACCGGATTTCAAATGCACATCAACAATCTCAACAACACCCACAACCTCATCAACCCGATAAGCTATCACAAATGGAAGAATTGTTGGCAAGATTGGCAACTCAAATTGAAGCCACAACAAAAAACCAATCACCGCAATAAAGAATCTTGAGAACCAAATCAAGGATAAATTAGTGCTTTGAATACTAGAACTCCGTGTTCTTTACCTAGTGATACGGAGAAAAATCCAAGGAATGATGGAAATGAACATCAGAAGGCGCTACACTCGTAAGTGGGAAGGAGTTGACTACGATTTAGATTTTTACAAAAAGAAAATAATTTCACCGAGGACGGTGAAAAAGAGAGTGGAAATTCGTAAAGTAACTGGGGAAAATGTTGTGAAAAAACAACAAGAAGATAAGCAAACAACAAATGTACTCACCCGTGCTGCTTCCTCAAAGATTTCAAAAGCGTAAATTAGATAGACAATTTTCAAAATTTTTAGAAGTGTTCAAAAGTCGCAAATCAACATTCCATTCGCAGATGCTTTAGAACAAATGCCTAGCTATGCAAAATTCATGAAAGATATTTTAGCAAGAAAGAGGAAGCTAGGGATTTTAAAACCAGAAGGCCGATGTAAGAATGTAGCGCAATTCTAAAAGAAAGTTACCACCGGTCAAGGATCCGTAGCTTCACCATACCGCAAATGTTCGATTGGACCCCAGCTTTTTAACAGATGTTTGTGGTGATTTGGGGTGCGAGTATTAACTTGATGCCGCTTTCGATCTACACGCAGCTAGATTACCAAAGACCAAAGCCAACAAATATCTTTTACATCTCGCAGATAGATCGTTGATATACCCTAGGGGCATCAGGAAGACATATTAGTGAAGGTGGACAAATTCATATTTCCAAATTTACTTCATCAGGTTGACTCTATGAAGAGGATAAAGACATACCCATTATCCTTGGAAGACCATTTTAGCCACCGAAGGACATTAATTGATGTACAAAAGGGAGAGTTAACGATGAGAGTCCAAGATGAAGAAGTAACGCTTAATGTTTTCAAGGCTATGAAATTCCCGAAGGAGAGGAAGAGTGCTTTAGAGTCGATCCGATCAAGAAGCAACTACAAAGGTATTTAGTGAATTTGTGAACGAAGACCCTCTCGAAAGTGCATTGGTTAGTGAAAATTTATTTGATGATTCAACTGTATAGAATGGGTTCAAATGTTAGATTCAAAGACCGGTTCACACGAAGTTTGCAAAAATTTGAACCTATGGATTTTTGGGGAAAGTTTGATGAAAAGGTAAAATCATCTTTAAAGAACCGCCCACCTTGAACTTAAGCCATCGCTTAACCATCTACTTGTGATGCTTACCTTGGTTCTTCTTCTACCTTTCCAGCTTATTATTTCGCATCACTTGATAAGGTTCAAGAAGAAAAGCTACTAAGGGTACTTCGCAATTCAAGACCGCTTCGGGTGGACTCTCATGGATATCAAGGAATAAGCCCATCAATTTGCATGCATAAGATTCTATTGAAGATGAAGCGAAAACCGATTATTAAACAACAACGAAGACTCAATCCCATCATGAAGGAAGTTTTAAAAAGGAAATCATTAAATGGTTGGATGCGGAATTATCTACCCTATCTCGATAGCAATTTCATGGTAAGTCCAGCCTTCATTGGTGCCAAAGAAAGGGGAATGACAAGAGTTGCAAATGAGCGTAATGAATTGATCCCGACTCGAATAAAGCATACGTCAAGGGTGTGTATGGATTATAGAAAGTTGAACAATGCCACTCAGAAGGACCATTTTCCTCTACCATTCATAGATCGATGTCGGATGTGCTCACAGGATACGAGTATTATTATCGTTTTTCGATGGATACTGTGTTATAACCAGATTGCCATCAGACCCGAGGATCGTGAGAGAAGACGACATTCACATGCCCATACGGTACCTTTGCTTTTCGCAGAATGTCTTTTGATTATGTAATGCTACGGCGACATTTCAACTGGGTAGTATGATGGCTATTTTCTCCGATATGGTCGAACAAAATCTCGAGGTATTTATGGATGATTTTTCGCTTTTTGGGGATTCATTTGATTATTGTTTGAAAATCTCACTCTCGTGCTCAAACGGTATGGAAACGAATTTGGTTTTAAACCGAGAAATGTCATTTTATGGTGCAAGAGGAATAATCTTGGGTCATCGAAAGTGTCATCAAAAGGAATTGAAGTTGATAGAGCTAAGATCAAAACCATCGAGAGCCCGCCACCACCTATTTCAAAGAAAGGGTATTCAAGTTTTTTGGGACACGCCGGGTTTCTATAGACGATTTATAAAAAGACTTCTCCAAAATCACGAAACCACTTTGCAATCTTTTGAGAAGGATGTCCCATTCAACTTTGATCAAGCATGCCTAGAAGCTTTTGATGTGTCAAGAAAAAACTTGTTACCGCACTCGTAATCATAAATACCAGATCGGAGTATCCCATTCAATTAATGTGTGATGCTAGCGATTTCATGATTGGCGCAGCTTCGCCAACGAAAAGATAAAATTTTCATGCTATATACTATGCTAGTAAGACATTAACTGATGCCCAACCAATTATACCACTACCGAGTAGGAGCTATTAGCGCTTGTTTACGATTTGATAAATTTCGATCATATTTGATCGGGACAAAAGTGATCGTGTTTATAGATCATTCGCAATTAAGTACTTAATAGCAAAAGAAGGATGCGTTTAGATTAATTAGATGGGTATTATTGCTACAAGAGTTCGACTTGAGATCCGGACCGAAAAGGAATGTATAATCGTGTCATTGATCATTTATCACGATTAGAGAATGCAGAACTAAAAAAGATGACACAACAAAGTGATCAATGAATTTTTCCTGATGAACAACTGTTTATGGTAGAAGGATGGATACTCCATGGTATGCAGATTACGTAAATTTCATCATGAGTAAGGTGTTTCCACCAGATTTAACAAGTCAATGTAAGAAGAAATTTCTCCATGATGTGAAACAAGATTTATGGATGAACCGCTTTTATTTAAACAATGTGGAGATCAAGTCATAAGAAGGTGTGTTCCTAAGTTGAAATGGAAAATATTCTCTACCAATGTCATGCATCTAACTACGGTGGACATTTTATGGGAGAAAGAACTACAAATGCTAAGGTGCTTCAATGTGGGTTCTTCCGCCAACACTCTTTAAGGATGCCCGTGTTTTTTCATTGAAATGTGATGATGCCAAAGAGTGGGTAATATATCAAAGCGACAAGAGATGCCACTAAACATGATCTTAGAAGTCGAATTGTTTGATGTTTGGGGGCATCGACTTCATGGGACCATTTCCATCATCTTTAGCAACTCCTATATACTTCTAGCGCAGACTACGCTTCAAGTGGGTAGAAGCTATAAAGATCGCCCACCAATGATGCTAAAGTTGTGGTTACGCTCATTCTAAGACTATTTTCTAGATTCGCACTCCTCGCGTGCAATCATTAGTGATGAAGGCACGCACTTCAGAATAAGCGCTTCTCACTATTCTCGCCAAGTACGAGTCACTCATAAGATAGCTACCGCTACCATCCACAAACAAGCGGCCGCCGAGGTATCTAATCGAGAAGTGAAGCTTAATCCTCGAGAAGATAGTGAACCCTAGTCGGAAAGACCGGGCTAGTAAGTCGGATGATGCTTTATGGGCATATCGCATACCTTACAAAACCCGATAGGATGTCTCCGCATGTGTTAAGATATATGGAAGGCATGCCATCTTCCAAATTGAACTAGAACACACGCGCTTATCGGGCAATTCGGAAGTTAAACTTTGATATGCATGTCATGGAGAGAAAGCGCCTCTTACAATTGAACCAAATGGATGAATTCGCACTCCAATCATACGAGAACGCCGGGTTATATAAAGAAAAGGTTAAGAGGTGGCATGATGAGAAAATTCGAAAGAAAGTTCAAGTAGGCAAATAAAGGCTATTATACAATTCAAGGCTTAAATTGTTTCCAGAAAGTTGAAATCCCGCTGGTCGTAAGCCATTTATCATTACAAAAGTTTATCCTCACGGAGTCAGCGTGGAGGGAAGACCCTGATGCTAAACGTAATTTCAAAGTCAACTACGAGATTGAAACACTACTACGGGGTTGTGTTGATCGTGAAAGGACATCTACCAACCTTGCCGATTAGAACAGAGAAGAAAGTCAGTCAAGACTATAAACTAAGCGCTAAATCGGGAGGCAACCTGTGAATTTTTATTGTTATTTTCTATTTTTACTTTTATTTTGTTTAATTTGCTTTATCGTTAGTTTATTTAGTGGTTAAACTTTTATAATTTAGGTTTTGTTACACCCCTTATGTTCTCTAACATGATATTTAATTGATTTCGTGGTAGAAACATGAATTTTATTCAAGGTTCGACTAATGGCCACTACGACTACCCAAATGGGGGTCTCGCCACCTGAGTGAAATGAAGCTACTTCAACACCATGAAGCTGCTACTTATGAGCTCAATAAAGAATATCCATTTGTCAAATTCTCATATTTCTAATCATTTCTCTCATTTTTAGTGTTATTGAATTGCTAAGTGGTGTAGTTATTTATTTATTTATTTATTTTATTTAGGCTAATCTTTAATGTTGGTTAGTTTTCTTTTATTTTAGAATGTAGTTTATCTAGGTTATGGTTTTAGAATAAGTCTTAATTTAAGTCAGGTATGCAGGTTGGGAGCACAAAGAAGCAAACAAGAAACCAAAGGCCCAAGACATGCCCAAGCGCTTAGCGCGCCAAGCCAGCATTAAGCCAAGCGCCTAGCGCCCACTCATAGAGCTCCAGACGAGCACAAGTCACTAGGCGCCCATACCTAGGTTAAACCAAGCGCCTAGCGCCCTAAGTCAAGAGCTATACAATACCCCAAGTTACTTAAAGGCTGGTCCCAAATAAGGTAATTCTAAGCTACTAGCGCCCATGCGCATCAAACACATATCGCTACCTAACGCCTAAAGCGCCCAAATTACAGATACTCAAGCGCCTAGCGCGCCACGTCAAGAACTTTTAAAATATAAGCCCTAATCCGGCAATACAAATCCAAACCCAAATCAAACACTCTCTCGCTTCTCCCACTCCAATTCAAACTCACTCAAATCACAACCCTCCTCTAATTTAGCCACTATAATCAACGCTTTTCTTGTATAAGCCTAATCAAACACTCAATCTCCTACCCAAACCAAGGCACTTAATCTCCATATGGTCATCCTTCATCACCAATTCGCACCAACTCACATTCAAGCCACATCTATCTCAAGTAAGTGCTCAACCCTCAAAAAAAATTGCTCCTACAACTTTGATTGAACATCATATCCGCTATAACCAAGTAAGTGCACAAGATTTTATTGCAAATTATTTGGTTTTGCTTGGATAGTAGCTAAGGTAGTAAGTTGAAGTCAAGGTTATTTCATCAGGTTGGCTTAAGTGGATTTGGGTACTTCTCATTGTTGCTTGATTGCATCGACGACTAGTGTGCTTAGTTATTGACAAATTTGGTGAAAATTAAGTTTGGGGAGTGCCTACCAATAGTGTTCAAAATTTGTGCACACCAAGTGTTCGATATATTGTCACAAAGAGGATCGCCCATACTAAGCCTCTAAACATCGCTCTATCAAGCAAGCAATTCACACACAAGACTCATGGCTACTAAAAGGCAAAGAGGCGAGACTTCTAGCACTTCACTAAGTATGACAAAAAAGAGATTTCTAAGTGCTAAGTGCATCCGAAAGATATTACACCGTGTGCTTTCTAAGAAAACGCTAATTCTCGAAAGGTGGATTATCGCCAGAGGCGTAAGATGGGAGTTACTACAAATGATTGGAAGTAGAAGATGGGTAACTTTAGATCCCAACCGGATTCATCCACATTAAAATTGTTAAGGAATTCTATGCCAATGCAAAAGATGTTGTTGGTAACATAATTGGGGTTCGTGGAAAATCAAATGAGGTCAGGCTTTTAGGACAATAAATGCTTACTACTACTTGAACATAATACCCAATAATGGTTACATGCAATATTTTTAGAGCACGAAGCTAGACTACAAAGTGAGATCATTCAAGCTTTGTGTGTACCGAACAACATGGAAATTAACAGATCAACAAGAAGTCGCTTTTGTTCCTCGTCCGCATCCGCACTAAGCAGTTATGGGAAAGCATGGCATGCCTTTATTTCAGGCTAAGTCGATGCCGTGTAGTATATGAGTGATGTTATAAATCAACCAAGCCGCTTGCTTTTCTACATCGCACAAGGAAAACGATAGATGTGGGTCATGTTATACATGATTCAATCGACAAAGCAATTCGAGGAGGAGGACCTCGTGTGGATTACCTCACCCATCTTTGATCAATCGGACTATGCCAACAAGTCGAGTCAAATGGATGCCAAGAAGCTAGATAACCTCCCTTTAGCCGCGATCGACCACTCGCTATTAAGAAGTATAAGGTACGGGGTGGTGGTATACCACACCCGAGAGGGTTAGGTTCATTATCGTGCCTCCCGAGTCCGCAAATGAGCCTAATCAACAATTACACGATAATCCTCCCGCAAATGGAAGTTCTGGGCCACCACCAAATTTTTTGAAGATATTCACGAGAATTAAGAAATCAAACTAGAAGGATCGATACGGTGGCTACTAGAGTTCAACAGGTTTTGACCGGCCGAAAGAAATCAGATAGCCTAGCTCAATGACAAAAACAGAGATGTATCGTAATCAGAAAAGAAAGATTCCTAGAGATGTTTGATCGATGAATCCAAATTTCGCCGCCCCTACCAATTTCCCCCATCATCTCAAGGCATTCTCCTACCGATCTACCCCCTCAAGATGAGGTCAATGAAGAAGAAGACGAGGATACCGACGAGGAATAAGGCGCCTATCTTCGTGTGGAAGTCCTCAAAGGCCTAATTTCTTATGTTTTGTTTGTTATATACAATGAGGACATCAGATAGTGAAGTTTGGGGTGCATTCTTCCATTGTTCATTTAGTATTTCATGTAGTATTCATTTAGTAGTTTTTGCATTCATGTAGTATTCATTTCAGAGTTTTTCATGAAATTTTATTCTACTTTCTTAAAAAAAAAAAAAAAAAAAAAAAAAAGAAAATTTCAAATATTTGCATGTTTCCAAATTGTTAGATAGTTTAAGTCTGCTTTTGGCCAAAGGATGAGATTGGAATTGAGTAGACAAGTATAAGATCGATCGTTAAGACCGTGATGTGATTTCTTGTCATGATTTGAATCTTTACCGCTTTGAAACCGATATAATAAGGATAAGACAAAGAAAAAACAACTATGTTGACCGATCGAGTCTAAATCGACACATAGTGAACTTCTTGAGGATAATACTAGTTTGAATGAATGAAAGACATGAATAAAGTGAGATGACCGAATTTAGACAAAAACTTAAGTTTGGGGGAAAAATTTGGGATATATAAGCTTCAAAAGAAAAAAAAAAACCGCTAGCTAGTTTTGTTTCGGGGCCTTTATATTTCGAAAGCAAATACGCTCAAGGGGTGTCTTAACACCTAAATACCTAAGGTCTTATATGGTCCGGGAGTCGTTGGTTGAAAGCTCGCTAAGGGGTAGATCATTAGCCTAATGGAATGAGACATCGCATACCATGGTTTAAAAAAAAAAAAAAAAACGGAAAAGAGCAAAAAGCCCCGTAATGATAAGTAAAGCATAAGTATCCCTGATTGACTTTTGAATTTGGTGGATGTTCGACTTTAGTTGATCTAGCTTGTTCGTGAATTTTGTGAGTTGACACTATACGACGCCTTTAAAGAGATCTATTATGTTTTGTATTTAAGATTATATTAGTTAGCATTGATGTTCAAAGACACACACACTATATCAAGAATAACAGGTAAGATTTGATGATCGACTAGAAATTATTAATGCATTTTGATATGATGTACTAAAGCATGTTTAATCTGATTTCTCCGAGGCTTGATGAATAGATTTTGTTCGCTTTGATCAATTCAAATTTTAGGCACGTAGATAAATTGTATTGCATATTTAGTTATCAGATTGTGTTTTATTGCTTGAGGACAAAGCAATTTGTTAAGTTTGGGGGTATTTGATGAGTAGGTTTTATACCTATGAACTGATATTATTAAACTTAATTATTGCTATCTTTAATTGTTTTTAGTATCTTTTTATCTATTTTTTGTGTTTATTTTGTGTAGTTGGAGCCGAGGGACAAATTGGTCATTTTGAGAAGAAAAAAAGGTCAAAATCATTAAAATTAGAGTCGAGTGGCATTTTGTAATTACGTGGTCTCCGTCAAGCTTCCAGCGCTTGAAATGGCTTGTGTTGAGCGCCTAGTGCCAGCAAAGCGCAAAAAGGAGGATTTTCTACTTCCAAGTGGGTGGTTGAAGCCAAAAAGGAATCAATGAGAGGGAGACTAATACAAATAGGAGGAGACTTTAGAAAAGACGATCACTCAATTTTTCAAGGGATTCGCAGAGAGAACAACGAAGAAAAACACGAAGGAAAATTGCAAGGGTCAAGATCAAAGAGAGAGTATCGGAGAAAATTCGTAGTTTTTCTTCTTCTCTAGTTTTATCTTTTGTAATTATCTCGATGTTTGGATTATTAATCTGATGATGTTTTTCTTTATTATTAGCATGAACTAAATTTTCATTAAGATTGCAACTTAACTTGGTATGAAGTTTAAATCAACCTTCCTATCGAATGAAAGTTGGTTTTTATCAATTGTTTATTATATCTTTTGCTTATCGATTAATTGTTCGCCAACAATCATTTGGATAATCTATATAAAATTGGAAGATGGAGTATAGATTAAGATCCGGATATGATAACATTTGTTCATATAATCCTAATAGGTTAATATGATTAGCATGTAGGATAGAAATATACCTATGTGTCTTTTCAGATCCTTTGAAAGAATTTATGCGTAAACCCTAATTAACTCGATTCACATAGGAATATAGTGAATTAATCGAGAAGGGTGTTCCTTGTAATTTTGTGTCTTAAGGATCTGAAAGTTAGGAGGATTTGTTCACGTGATTTGGAAAAAGTGTGAATTTTTATAAATCATTCTCGGATAATGATTCATATTAATTAATTGCTTTAAATGGGAAGTGAATTGATTTAAATGAAATACCAAGGGAAGTTGTAATCTTAACCTGTTAAATCTGCAGTTATTCTTATGAAGTTTTGAATGCTCCATTGCTTATCTCAACATTTTCAGATGCCATTTTCAGATACTGCCACAAAACAAGGGTTAGTTGACATGTAACATATTATCTCTAAACTCTGACCAACCAATTTAAATACAAAATAAATTTAAGTAGGTCATACTAGCGAAGGAATTCTCCGTCTCTCCCCTCCTAGTTCTAGTGTGACGCCCCCAAAATTAGGTATACATCACCCATCTTGGGTCGCCACTTACATGGTACAGAATTTAAATACAACTTAATACATAAACTGTGAGTTTAAATACAAATATCGCCTACTAGATATTATACAAACTCAAAAGGAGTCCTCATTACAATTATTATCACACTATTTCACGTAATAGTGAGGACTACTAATGCTATCTTCCTACCATCATTCGCTTCCGACTGTCTCCAAATATATTCTCATTTCACGAAGAACAAAGTTGAAAAAGAAAGGGTGAGCTCAACTAGCCCAAGAAGAAATATTATGACTAAGATAATGCGTAATAAATTATCAATAGTCTTCAACAATGTTAAACCGATAAAATACAATAGACAACCAGGTTTAATCTGCAATGAATACGTAATCCATTAAAAGAGTCAAGTAGAAAATAAAGTCTACTATCTTTTAGGTTTTAAAAGGTTTTTCATCATCATATAAATTTGAGACTCACTTTTAATAAATATTCCACATCATCGAATCACCCCTCACTACTACTACCAAGGATATTCTTTAAGATCACGACCACAATTATTCATGCACTACGGGCCAAGAATATTTGTGTATTCATTAATGGTCATGATCATGCCAACAATCGTCCACCAATGCACTACTACCATCGAGGATTTTTGTCATATCATTTGTAACATTACTACCATGATTACACCAATAGTCTCTCGTCATAATCATACCAAGTCCATCTATGCACTACAGGTGCCACAGATGACTTTCAACATAATATAAACATGAGGATGATGACAATGATATAAGAATTCAATAAAACAAGTTCAAGAATTATTTTATCTAGGAATTATTAACGTCCAAATTATCAACACGATCATCGCTTTTGTAGAGTAAAATTCAAGAATGATCAAGAATATTTCCATGAAAAGATATCTGATGAAACGCAAATATCAAGGATATTCCACTAATTTCATGGAGTATAAAGTCAAAGTTTTAACTAACTGGGTATAATAAAGAATGGAATAACAAAAGAAATCACCACGCACGCGATAGATCGCATGATGCAAAAGTTTATTCCAATGTAGAATAATAAATAACGGAACCGTCCCCGAAACGCATGCATGTGATGTTCCAATGTAATAATAATAAAGATTTTAACCAGTCCTAAGTAAAACACATGCATGTGATGTTCCAATGTAATAATAATAAAGATTTTAACTAGTCCTGTAAAACACATGATGTGATGTTCCAATGTAATAATAAAAGAATGTCACCAAGTATAGGTAAACCACGATATCGAGTTATTCCAATGTAATAATAAGCAATGGAATAACAACAGCTTCTCTTCATGAATAAGAAAGAATAACACCCTTTACTTTTGGTAGAGATTGAATACTGCAGAGAAGGTGTAAGAACAAAATACTCTTCTTCTTTCTCTCTTATTCTCTATACTTTCTCTCTCTAAAGCTTGAATGAATTCGTGAAAATAATGAAGCACTAGGCCTCTATTTATAGAAGATTTCTAGCTTAAAGACCTACCATGTGAAAAGGCAAGTGGCTTGGACGAATCGGTAATGTGAAAAGAAAAGTGGTTCGATGCTCGTAATGTGAAACGACAAGTGGTTCGACGCCAGTAATGTGAAACGACAAGTGGTTCGGCGCTCAGTAATGTGAAACTAAGCAAGTGGTTTGATGTCCGTAAAGGTAATTACTATCGATTTAGGTAATTACTATTCACAAGTGGTAATTACTATCGATTTAAGGTAAATACTATCGACGAAGGTAATTATTATTGATTTAAGGTAATTACTATTCACAAAGGTAATTACTATCGACGAAGAGACTCTTAGATGATGACATATGGGCCCCCCATAAAATAATCAAACTTACCACAAACGCCTCATAATGCACTTTTTTATATACATTAAGGATCAATAAATATTATCACAAATCATTTTATTTTTAATCAACACATTTTTAATCTTTCAACAATTATTAATCATTTATAACTTGTCGCCTCAACATATAATATAACATATTATACGTATGATAATCGTGACAATAATCAATCAATAATATAAGAGATATGATGCAAGAATTATCAGAGTAATAATTGAGCATAGGCGAGTGACTTCTCACGTAAAGATCAATAATCAATATCGTGTGCTACTACGCAACCACGCCAGACATCGTACTTTTTACCACCGGGTAGTTCAACAGCTTTTAACTGTAACACCTCCGCCGTTATTTTTATAAAATATTTTTGTCGCTTTCTCAATCCGACAATAATTACATTGTGGGTCCACCAATGATTGAGTAGTTGTATTTAATATTCCCTAACAAAAAGAATATTCCCCACCAAACGAATATTTTATAACAACTTGCATACTTTTGCAAAATTTATAAATATTACCCACAACTATAACATTATATCAAATTTATTCCATAATATTCAAAATAATATTTATAGAAAATACATCTTTATTTATAAAAGTTGGGTCTTACAACCTCCCTTCTTATGAAATTTCGCCCTCGAAATTAAAGTACGATCTGGTATGTCAAGAGGTAAGGATACCTTGATTTCATTTTAGATTCTAACTCCCAAGTCATTTCCTCAACATCGTGGTTCCTCCACAAAACTTTGACTTGAGGTATAACCTTGAGCGTAGAATATGTTCCTTCTTATCCAAAATTTGAACAGGAACCTCTTCATACGTCAAATCTTCCGCTATTTCGTCCCGCCTCTAACTCAATAATATGGTTCGGGTCTTTCACATATTTATGTAATATGGATATGTGAAAACGCATGAACACGAGACATATTTCAGCGGTAGAAATGAGTCTATAAAGCAATCGTTCCTACTCGATCGAGGATTAAAAATGGACCGATGAATCGAGGATTAAGTTTTCCTCTTTTTCCAAATCTTGTAACTCCTTTCCATGGAGCAACTCTTAACAACACATGATCTCCTATATCGAATTCCACGTCCTTTCGATGAAGATCAAGATAACTCTTTTGTCGATTTTGTGAGGTTTTTATACGTTATCGAATCGTTTGAATCTTTTCCGTAGTCATACGTACCAACTCCGGTCCCAACAACGCTGCTTCACCCACCTCATCCCAAAGATAATCGGAGAATCGACACTTTCTTCCATACAACGCTCGAATGGAGCCATGCCAATACTTGTTTGATAACCGCTTGTTGTAGGAAAACTCCACCAATGGTAAGAACTTGTCCCAACTCCCTTGAAATCAAGGACACAAAGTCTTAATAGATCTTCAAGAGTTTGAATAGTCCTCTCCATCGTCCGTCCGTCCGAGGATGATATGCCGAAGCTAAATCGTAAGTCCGTGCCCATAGCTTTTTGCAAAACTAACCCAAAATCGTGAAGTGAATCTTGGGTCTCGATCGAAACTATGGATACCGGCAGATACCATGCGATCTTACAATCTCGCTTATGTACATACGAGCAAGACGTTCAAGTGTATAAGTTTCTCAGATTTAAGAAATGAAATGCGGACTTGGTCAATCTATCAACAATGACCCAAATCGCATCAATGCCTTGAGAAACCTTAGGAAGACCGTGAATGAAATCCATGGTAATGTGCTCCCACTTCTATTCGAATTTTAAGTGGTTGCAATGGACCTTTTGGTACTTGATGCTCCGCTTTAACTCGTTGACAAGTTAGACACCTTGAGATAAACAAATATTATCTCTCTCTCTTCATATTTCCACCAAAATGTATGATTTAATATCATGATACATTTTGGTACTCCCAGAGATGGATTGCAAATGGTGTGTTGTGCGCCTCCATCATGATATTATACTTTAAATCGTGGTCGTTAGAACACAAAGTCCGGAGTTGACTCAAGTATTCCTTCTTCATCGATTCTTGCTTCCTAGATAAGACCTTCTTGACTTTCTTCCTCATACGCATCGCCCCTGTGTCCGTAGCTTGAGCGCTTTTAACTTTATCGATTAAAGTCGGTTCTACTCAGATACTTGCTATCATCACATGCGTCCCCTGAGTCTTTAACTCTGTCTCCATCCTTTGCAAGTCACACAAAATGGGCCTTTATGCGTTGACAATATCGCACTCAGACTTGCATATGATCTTCTACTCAATGCGCTTACTACCACGTTCGCTTTTCCGGATGGTATTGGATGGTATGATCATAATCTTTCAATGCTCAAGCCAACGTCGTTGTCGCACGTCGAGTTCCTTTTGAGTGAAGAAATATTTGAGGCTTTTATGATCCGTAAAGATCTCCACTTTCTCCCATACAAGTAATGCCTCCAAATTTTAAGTGCAAAGATAATAACAATTGCAACTCTAGATCATGAGTAGGATAATTCCTCTCATATTCTTTGAGTTGTCGCGAGGCATAGTGCTATAACTTTTCCATGTTGCATGAGAACACATCCCAACCCTTTTCCCAAGCATCACTTGAGATGACAAATCCTCCGAGCCGGATGGTATTGTCGTAACATGTCTTGAAATAAGTCTCCTCTTGAGTTCTTGAAAACTCCTCTCACATTCTTCGCCTCCAACCAACTTTGTATCTTCCGAGTCACCGAATCAATGGAGTAGCGATTCGAGAAAATCCTTCCACGAATCTCCGATAATAATCGGCCTAAAACCGAGAAAGCTACGTACTTGGTCATCGATTTAGGTTGTTCCTACTTTAGAATAATCTTCTCTTTGGGTCAACAGATATTCCATGACTTGATACCACGTGCCCAAGGAATGCTACTTCTTCAAGCCGAACTCGCATTTCTTCAACTTGGCATAAAGCTTATATTCACGAAGCTTTTGGAGTGTCGACCTCAAGTGTTGCTTTCATGATCTTCACTTTTGGAATAAATAAGGATGTCATCAATAAAGACGACCACAAAGTGATCCAAATATTCCTTGAATACTCGGTTCATCATATCCATGAAGCGCAAAGGAGCATTAGTCAATCCAAAGGATACGACTAGAAATCATAATGCCCGCATTCAAGTTCCGAAAGCCGCCTTTGGAATGTCGGTGGTTCTAATCTTCAATTGGTGATATCCGGAACGAAGATCAATCTTTGAAAAGAATTTGGCTCCTCGTGCAACCCGTCAAATAGGTCATCAATACGTGGCAATGGATACCTATTTTTGATGGTGACGTGATTCAACTCCCGATAATCAATACAAACTCATACTCCCATCTTTCTTCTTCACGAATGAACAGAGCACCCCAAGGAGAAGTACTAGGACGAATAAAGCCAATGTTTAACAATTCTGCGGTTTGGGTCTTTAACTCCTCGAAGTTCAATAGAGTCATTCGATATGGGGCTTTGGAAATAGGTTTTGTCTGGGGTTCAAGGTCGATACAAAATTCAATTTCACGCCCGGGGTAGGCCGTGAAGTTCTTCTGGAATACGTCGAGAAATTTATTAACAATAGAAATATCGCTCAAAACCGACGTATTTTTGTTTAAATCAGTGACATGAGCTAAGAAAGCTTGACATCCTTTTTTCAATAAACGAATAGCTTTATGGCTTGAGATGACCGTGATTGATTTTAATGGTTTAGTCGTTTGAATTCGATAATAGGTTGATTAGGAATATGAAAGCTAACAACCTTACGAAAACAATCAATTTTTGCATGATAAGTAGTTAACCAATCAATCCTTTAATCACGTCAAATGCAAGTATTTTTAATGAAATAAGATCGACGAGTAATGTGAGGGTACCGATTTGAACCAAACAAGACTTATAAACAAATGGATGTAATGAAGGTTTCTCCCAACGGAGTTTCCACGAGATAAGTCAAAGTCTAATTTATCCGAGTCAAATTTAATCGATGAGCGCAAGTAGGAGAAATAAAAGAATGGTAGAACCAAAGATCAAATAAAGTATAGACTTCATTAGAGTTTATGATAAGCTTACCCGTGATTTACCTCATTCGGGTTCCTTGCTTCTCCGGAGGTCACAACAAACGCTTCCCTCAGCACTACTGGGTTTGAATTTTCTCGAATGACCTTTGGTGCCTCCATCCTAATTGAATTTGTCTTCTTGAAACGCACAAAATCGAGCTAAGTGACCTTCTCTTCCACAATTATAACATGCTTTGGATGGCATGGCGCGGTTTGATGATGTGTCCTCTCCTCCGCATTTGAAGCATATGATAGTGGTCTTTTCTCCTTCCTTAACAACGGTCTTTGGTCGACGCCTTTCCATCATTGTTGAATCTCCTTTTCTTGAAATGTCCATTCTTATTGTTTTGGCCCCGATTACCACCGGTGGTTACCATATCTGCCTTTGTTGATTCCTCCACGCTTGTTGTCACCGCTCGATGACTACTCACCGTATATTATAATTTTGCCATTTGCTTCTTTTTTAGTTGCGTTGACTCATTATCGCGCTCCACTAATCGAGCCCTATTTACAACATCCGAATACAAACACGCTTTATGAGAAATAAGATGTTGACGATCTCCTGCTTCAAACCTCTTAAAAACATTCGCGCCATTCTCTCTTCATTATCCACCAAGTGGGGCGAAACCGTGATAACTCATAAATTTTGCCTCGTATTGCGACACTGGTCATATTGTTTTGTTCCAACTTGATAAACTCCACCTCTTTTCATGTGGCGAATACTTTCGGAAAGTATTTGTCGTTAAATGACTCTGGAACTTCTCCCAAGATATCTTCATCTGACAAAGAAGTTGAGTATCGTTTTGGATTTCCACCAAGAATCGCCTCTCCACAACATATAAAGGCGGCAAGGGAACCTTTTGCTCTCGTAGCATCCCAAGACATCAAATATCTTGGTAATCTGCTTTATCCATGCTTCCGCCGTAAGTGGTTTTGGCTCTCCTTAAACTCCGGTGGTCCCACTCCTTGAATTGTTTAATGGTGGCCGCGAGAGTTTTCCGTGTTTCCACCTACGTTTTGGGCGGGAGTTTCTCTACTTTCTTTGTTGCATAAATTGCATAAAGCCTCTGAACATTTGATCATTCATCATTTGGTCAAGGTTGTTGTTTGCGTGAGGATTATCGCCTTCACGATGCACATTATCACGATTATTGATATGTGGTGAATCAACGATCGCTCATGCGCCCATTCTTATTCTCAACATTCTCGGATGTCATTTTTAGATCTTCGCCACAAAACAAAAGGTTAATTGACATGTAACAAATTATCCCTATCTTCCGACCAACCAATAAAATAAAGACATAAACTTAGGTAGGTCTTACTAGCGAAGATATTCCCCCTCTCTCCCTCCTAGTACTATTCTCACATCTTAGCCAGGATCATATCCTAAGCTCGATACTAACCGCGACGCCCCCAAAATTAGGTATACATCACCCATCTTGGGTCGCCACTTACATGGTGATAATATGTAATTTAAATATAACTTAATACATAAATCGTGAGTTTAAATACAAATATCGTCTACTAGATATTATACAAACTCAAAAAGGAGTCCTCATTACAATTATTATCACACTATTTCACGTGAATAGTGAGGACTACTAATGCTATCTTCGTGGACCATCACTGCTTTCCCAGGCGTCCCAAATTTATATTCTCATTTCACAGAGAAAATGAAAGAAGAAAGGGTGAGCTCAACTAGCCCAAGAAGAAATATTATGACTAAGATAATGCGAATAAATTATCAATAGTCTTCAACAATGTTAAACCGATAAAATACAATAGACAAACATCCGGTTTAATGCGGCGGAATATCTAATCCATTAAAAGAGTCAAGTAGAAAATAAAGTCTACTATCTTTTAGGTTTTAAAAGGTTTTTCATCAAGTTATAAATTTGAGACTCGACTTTAATAAATATTCCACATCATCGAATCACCCCTTACTACTGGCCAAGGATATTCTTTAGTATCACGACCACAATTATTCATGCACAACGGGCGAAGAATATTTGTGTATTCATTAATGGTCATGATCATGCCAACAATCGTCCACCAATGCACTACTACCACCGAGGATTTTTGTCATATCATTTGTAACATTACGGTCATGATTACAATCAAATAGTCTCTCTCATCATAATCATACCAAGTCCATCTATGCACTACAGAATACCATGTATGACTTTCAACATAATATAAACATGAGGATGATGACAATGATATAAGAATTCAATAAAACAAGTTCAAGAATTATTTTATCTAGGAATTATTAACGTCCAAATTATCAACACGATAATCTTGTTTTTGTAGAGTAAAATTCAAGAATGATCGGAAGAATATTTCCATGAAAAGATATTTGATGAAACGCAAATATCAAGGATATTCCACTAATTTCATGGAGTATAAAGTCAAAGTTTTAACCAACCGGGTATAATAAAGAATGGAATAACAAAAGAAATCACCATGCATGCGATGAAGCCTTACGACAGCGAAAGTTATTCCAATGAATAATAAATAACGGAACCGGTCCCGGCGTAAAGAAACGCATGCATGTGATGTTCCAACAGAATAATAATAAAGATTTAACCAGTCCGGTGTAAAACACACGCATGCGAGGATGTTCCAATGAATAATAATAATAAAGATTTAACTAGGTCCGTAAAACACATGCATGTGATGTTCCAATGTAATAATAAAAGAATGTCACCAAGTATAGGTAAACCCAGCATGATACAAGTTATTCCAATGTAATAATAAGCAATGGAATAACAATGCAGTTTCTCTTCATGAATAAGAAAGAATAACACCCTTACTTTTGGTAGGAGATTGAATCTGCAGATAGTGTAGTAACAAAATACTCTTCTTCTTTCTCTCTTATTCTCTCTATACTTTCTCTCTCTAAAGCTTGAATGAATTCGTGAAAAATAATGAAGCACTAGGCCTCTATTTATAGAAGATTTCTAGCTTAGCACCTACCATGTGAAAAGGCAAGTGGCTTGACGACTGGTAATGTGAAAAGAAAAGTGGTTCTACGCCTATAATGTGAAACGACAAGTGGTTCGACGCCTGTAATGTGAAACGGCAAGTGGTTTGATGTCTGGTAAAGGTAATTACTATTGACGAAGGTAATTACTATTCACAAGGGTAATTACTATTGACGAAGGTAAATACTATTGACGAAGGTAATTACTATTGACGAAGGTAATTACTATTCACAAAGGTAATTACTATTGACGAAGAGACTCTTAGATGATGACATATGGGCCCCCCCATAAAATAATCAAACTTACCACAAACGTCTCATAATGTACTCTTTATATACATTAAGGATTGAATAAATATTATCACAAATCATTTTATTTTTAATCAACACATTTTAATCTTTCAACAATTATTAATCATTTATAACTTGTCGCCTCAACATATAATATAACATATTATACGGATGATACATGACAATAATTGAATCAATAATATAAGAGATATGATGCGGCAAATTCTTCAGTAAAGAATAATTGAGCATAGCCGTGAGTGACTTCTCACGTAAGCATCAATAATCAATATCGTGTCTTACTATGCAACCACGCCAGATTCGCATTTTTTACAACCGGGTAGTTCAACAGTTTTAATTAAGTAACACCTCCGCCGTTATTTTTATAAAATATTTTTGTCGCTTTCTCAATCAAACAATAATTACATTTAATAGGGGTCCACCAATGATTGAGCCGTTGTATTTAATATTCCCTAACAAAAAGAATATTCCCAGACCAAACGAATATTTTATAACAACTTGCATACTTTGCAAAATTTATAAATATTACCCACAACTATAACATTATATCAAATTTATTCCATAATATTCAAAAATAATATTTATAGAAAAATACATCTTTATTTATAAAAGTTGGGGTCTTACAACCTCCCCTTCTTATGAAATTTTGCCCTCGAAATTAGGGTACGTACCTGGTATATCGAAGAGGTAAGGATACCTTGATTTCATTTTAGATTCTAACTCCCAAGTCATTTCCTCAACATCGTGGTTCCTCCACAAAACTTTGACTTGAGGTATAACCTTGGAGCGTAGAATATGTTCCTTCTTATCCAAAATTTGAACAGAAACCTCTTCATACGTCAAATCTTCCGCTATTTCGTCCGGTTCTAACTCAATAATATGGTTCGGGTCTTTCACATATTTATGTAACATGGATATGTGAAAACGTTATGAACACGAGACATATTTGGCGGTAGAAATGAGTCTATAGGCCACTGTTCCTACTCGATCGAGGATTAAAATGGACCGATGAATCGAGGATTAAGTTTTCCTCTTTTCCAAATCTTGTAACTCCTTTCCATGGAGCAACTCTTAACAACACATGATCTCTATCGAATTCCACGCCCTTTCGATGAAGATCGAGATAACTCTTTTTTCGATTTTGTGAGGTTTTTATACGTTGTCGAATCGTTTGAATCTTTTTCCCGTAGTCATACGTACATCAACTCCGGTCCCAACAACGTTGCTTCACCCACCTCATCCCAAAGATACCGAGAACGACACTTTCTTCCATACAACGCTTGAATGGAGCCATGCCAATACTTGTTTGATAACTGTTGTTGTAGGAAAACTCCACCAATGGTAAGAACTTGTCCCAACTCCCTTGAAATCAAGGACACAAAGTCTTAATAGATCTTCAAGAGTTTGAATAGTCCTCTCCGATCGTCCGTCCAGATACGAGGATGATATGCCGAGCTAAATCGTAAGTCTGTGCTCATAGCTTTTTGAAAACTAACCCAAAATCGTGAAGTGAATCTTGGGTCTCGATCGAAAACTATGGATACCCAAGATACCATGCGCTCTTACAATCTCGTTTATGTACATACGAAGCAAGACGTTCAAGTGTATAAGTTTCTCGATCGGTAAGAAATGAGCGACACTTGGTCAATCTATCAACAATGACCCAAATCGCATCAATGCCTTGAGAAACCTTAGGAAGACCGTGCGAAATCCACGGTAATGTGCTCCCACTTCTATTCGGAATTTCAAGTGGTTGCAATGGACCTTTTGGTACTTGATGCTCTGCTTTAACTCGTTGACAAGTTAGACACCTTGAGATAAACAAATATTCTCTCTCTCTTCTTCGATATTGCTCCACCAAAATGTATGATTAATATCATGATACATTTTGGTACTCCCAGATGGATTGCAAATGGTGTGTTATGCGCCTCCATCATGATATTATACTTTAAATCGTGGTCGTTAGAACACAAAAGTCCGAGTTGACTTCAAGTATTCCTTCTTCATCGATTCTTGCTTAAGATAACCACCTTCTTGCACTTTCTTCTCATATACGCGACGCCTCTGTGTCCGAGCTCGAGCGCTTTAACTTTATCGATTAAAGTCGGTTCTACTCAGTATACTTGCTATCATCACACGCGTCCCTGAGTCTTTAACTCTGTCTCCATCCTTTGCAAGTCACACAAAATGGGCCTTTGCGTTGACAATATCATCGCACTCGTATTGCATATGATCTTCTACTCAATGCGCGCCACGGCTACCACGTTCGCTTTTCGGGATGGTATTGGATGGTATGATCATAATCTTTCAGCAGTTCAAGCCAACGTCGTTTATCGCATGTCGAGTTCCTTTTGAGTGAAGAAATATTTGAGGCTTTTATGATCCGTAAAGATCTCCACTTTCTCCCCATACAAGTAATGCCTCCAAATTTTAAGTGCAAAAGATAATACCGCTAACTCTAGATCATGAGTAGGATAATTCCTCTCATATTCTTTGAGTTGTCGCGAGGCATAAAGCTATAACTTTTCCATGTTGCATGAGAACACATCCCAACCCTTTTCCCGAAGCATCACCATAGATGACAAATCCTCCGAGCCGGATGGTATTGTCGTAACAGGTCTTGAAATAAGTCTCCTCTTGAGTTCTTGAAAACTCCTCTCACATTCTTCGCCCAACCGAACTTTGTATCTTTCCGAGTCACCGAGTCGATGGAGTAGCGATTCGAGAAAATCCTTCCACGAATCTCCGATAATAATCAATTTAAGCGAGAAAGCTACGTCTTGGTCATCGATTTAGGTTGTTCCCAACTTTGAATAGCTTCAATCTTTCTTGGGTCAACAGATATTCCATGACTTGATACCATCGCGCCAAGGAATGCTACTTCTTCAAGCCGTAACTCGCATTTCTTCAACTCGCATAAAGCTTATATTCACGAAGCTTTTGGAGTGTCACCTCAAGTGTTGCTTTCATGATCTTCACGGCTTTTGGAATAAATAAGGATGTCATCAATAAAGACGACCACAAAAGTGATCCAAATATTCCTTGAATACTCGGTTCATCATATCCATGAAGGCGGAGAGAGCATTAGTCAATCCAAAGGACATGACTAGGAATTCATAATGCCCGTACCAAGTTCGGCGAAGTCTTTGGAATGTCGGTGGTTCTAATCTTCAATTGGTGATATCCTAACGAAGATCAATCTTTGAAAAGAATTTGGCTCCTTGCAATCGGTCAAATAGGTCATCAATACGTGGCAATGGATACCTATTTTGATGGTGACGTGATTCAACTCCCGATAATCAATACAAACTCGCATACTCCCATCTTTCTTCTTCACGAATAGAGCATGAGGAGCACCCCAAGGAGAAGTACTAAGATAATGCATAATAAATTATCATTAGCCTCCAACAGTGTTAAACCGATACAATATAACAAACATCAAGTTTAATCTGCAATGAAACAAGCAATACATTAAAAGAGTCAAGTAGAAATAAAATCTACTATCTTTTATGATTTAAAAGGTTTTTCATCACTTTTATCGCTAGGACTCGACTTTTAATAAATAATTCACATCATCGAATCACCCCTACACTACTGACCAAGGATATTCTTTAAGTATCACGACCACAATTATCCATGCACCACTTCTGGCCAAGAATATTTGTGTATTCATTAATGGTCATGATCATGCCATAAAATAATTCATCTTTGCTCCTCGTCAAGAGAATCCATAGCCATAATCATACCAAAAATGTCCATCAATGCATTACGCCAATGAGGACTTTTAATTTTCACATCATTTGTAACATTACTACGTCATGATTATACCGAATAATCCTCGGTCATAATCATACCAAGTCCATCTACGCACTACAGCCACAAATTGACTTTCAACATAACATAAACATGAGGATGAGGACAATGATATAAGAATTCAATTAAACAAGTTCAAGAATTAATTTGTCCGTAAACCAATAACGCCCAAATTGTCAACATGATATTGCTTTGTAGAGTAAAATTCAAGAATGCTCGTAAAGAATATTTTCACGAAAAGATCTTTGGATGAAGCCTTGAAATATCAATGATATTCCACTAATTTCATGGAGTATAGAAGTCAAAATTTTAATCAATTGAGTATAATATCGAATATAATAACAAAAGATATCATCATGCACGCGATACTTGCGCATGAAGCCGGTTATTTCAACAGAATAATAATAATAACCAGTCGGTGAAATTCACACCAACAGGATGTTCCAAAGTAATAATAAATGCGAATAATAAATGATGGAACCAGTCCGGCGATATAAGCATGCATGGATATTCCGGCAGAATAATAAAGACGGAATAATAAAAATGGAACCAGTCCCACAGATAATGCAGACGAGATATTCCGGCGTAATAATAAAGACAGAATAATAGAAGAATGTCACCAAGTATAGGGTAGCTCATGCGTATCAGATAAAGTTATTCCAATGAACAATAAAGAAATGGAATAACGAAGTTCTCTTTCTTGAATACAAAAGAATAACATCCCTTACTTAGTAAAATAATACTTGATATAAGAGTAGTGAAGTAGCGAAAAACTTTTCTTCATCTCTATATAGTCTCTATATAGTTTACATCCTCTGAGTTCGGTGAATTAGTATAGTCTCTCTCTATAGTTTACGTCTATACATAGTGCGTCTCTATAGTTTACGCCTCAAAAGTATTCTGCTTTATATAAAAAGATGTTTCTATTTTATTACGTGAATAAAACAAAACTTCTAAATCAACAATAATTGAATCAAATAATTTGAGATCTTATCGCAAAGAACTATTGTAGCAATAATTGAACAAACCGGTGACTTCTCACATAAATATCAATAATCAATACCGTGTGCTACTATCTGACAACGCCAGACATTCTTGTACTTTTACTACCGAGTAGTTCAACGGTAAAAACTTTCGTAGTTATTTTCAATAAAATATTTTTGTCTTTTTCTCAATCCGAAATAATAATTTCGTTGTGGGGTCCACTAATGATTGTCTTAGTCGTCATTTAATATTTCCTGCTTTAAAAACGAATATTCCCCAAACCAATCGAATATAATATGACAACTTGCATACTTTGTAAAATTTATAAATATTACCCACAACTATAACATTATCTCAAATTCACACCATAATATAAAAAAAATTATTTCGAGAAAATTAATTCTTTATTCATAAAATCTGGGGTTTCACAATCAGAGCTTTTTGCAAATTCTTGGGAAAGAATTGATAGTATTATTAGTTTCAAAGATCTGAGTGAAATGAGCATTGATTATTTCTCAATTTGAAGGTATACCCACCACAAAATTTCTCTGTCTTCTTCTTCTTCTATATTATACTTGGGCTGTGCATTTCCTATTTTTCTTTCCGTTGTTGGAAATTAATTGATTTTACCATCTCTCACTCTTTAAATATAGTTTGTAATTTTATTATGTTCGGATGAGAAATGTATTGGGTTCATTGTTCCCATCTCCTGATTTGACTTCAGAGTGTTTCAATTGGGTTTTTTGCCCATCAGATCAGATTTTTCTTTCTCTTACTATATATCTATGTGGGTGTATGTGTTAAGTGCATATGATCTTTCATTGATGATTATTAAATAAAATTGAATAAGAAAAATTAGTTTATCTAATATGATTTGAAAACAGGCTGCTTATGTTCAGGCAGAGAAAATTTTAGGTATGAAATACAATTGTACCTAAAAAATTTGTCCAAATTTACATTATTCACATATTGAAGACTATTCTTTCAAATTCATAAGACATTCCATTGGCCAGTTTAATGTCAATCTTTTAGACTTAATTTGTCGAGGGTTGAATGCTATTTTAAGTTTTTGATTCTTCATAGATTTTGTTAATCGTGTTAAGTTTCATCAGCAATCAGATTTTAAATACTTTTTTTATATATTTAAAATATAGGCCTACAATCAGCTTATTCATGTTTAAATTTGCGAGAGTAATCTTTTGAGGATAAAACTGTTTTAAGGTAAATTCAACCATGGATCCTCCAGTCAATGATCTTGGAATTGAACGAGAGAAGCTAGAAGAAGTAAAAGAGGGAGGGAAGACAGGATAAATGATTTTGTACAAGAAACAGGTGTTATGGCCGGAATCGAGCCAGGTTTCTTTAACTCAAAATATATAAGGAGGGTAATTAAGTTTTTATCTAACTTAAGTAACAGAGTTATGACAGAAAACAGTTATTCACTTTAACTTAAAAAGTCGAGAGTTTAAATGTAACTTTACTGACTACAGGTGGTTAAATAAAAAATCACCCAAACCCCAGGTAGTCATCTGAACTTAACCCCTAAACAAATGATCAAAATATCTATTTTATGCATTTTATGTGTTCTATAAACGGAGTGATATTTCTTTCTCGAGTACCGCCAAATAAGTAGTTAATTATTATATAATTTTGGTAATAAGCTACTGCAAATTAAGTAAAAACAATTAACCAGAAATTACGTTGACGTTTTCCTAATAAAAAAATAAATCAAAATAAACTAGACATAAGGGGTGTAAATGAATCGAGTCGAGTCGAATCGAGTATTGAATTGTTCAGATTTGGTTTACAAAATTTGTCGAGTATACAATAAGGTTTGATTGAGCCTCATTTAACTACCGAGTCAAGTACGATCTCGAATCGAGTCCGAACAGTTTGAACTTTTCGAACAAATATGATCCGATTATCAATAGAAAATTGCAATTTGAAGATGTTCAAGTAATTTATCAAAATTTAAAATTTGTTCATATTTAACTCGTTTATATTTTGAGTCAAGTTCGAATTGAACTTTTAGTCGAGTAAGTACAAATCAAGTTTACTCATTTTTTAGCCTTAACTAGACATAATTTAAACTAGTTGACTATTGACTTAAAATTGAATTGTCTCCTACTCTTATAAATAATGTACCCTAAGTAACTACATTAATTAGAAAGCAAATGCAATCATTCAAGGTCAAATCTCCATGAATGTTCTTTCTCTCTCCCCCGAATCTCCATTGATATTGCTTATAATTTCCTAACTTGTCCTAATTTACATGCAGCTAAGAAGAATCTTTAATTTTTATAAGCTATCCATGTGATTAAAATCTAGATTTAACATTTTTTATCCACTTTTAAAGATAAATATTTACAATAACTCATGTATTCAGTGGCGGAACCAGGACGATTTCATAGGGGGTAAAATAATTTAATCAGAAAAAATAATTTGATCCAGTTGAAACTTTACAACTCTGTATTTTAAGAAAAAATTTGACCGTGTTATAAATAATTAAATAGCATTTTTACGATAAATAATTCTGCATATCTGTTAACAAAATTAAAATTTCTTATTTTTTTAAAAAATATAAGGTCGACATATTTTTTTTATTAAATAGTATCGAAAAAGTAATAATTTTGCATGCAATATAGAATTATTGTTTTTTAATAATAATTTATAAATAAAACTTTTTTTTATAAATTGGGAGAAGTGCATCAATCAGTGTTCAAAAACAATAATCTAAAGGAGTACAAAAAATTACAGGAGCTCAAGCTTACATAATTAAGACAACTTGTCAAATGCCCATTGGCCAAATAGCCCAAATAGACAAAAAGACAAAAGTTCTTTAACGTTTTAGAGCCTAAAACTAGAACTACACATGCATGACAGCTCCTCCCTCTACTCTACTTCTCCAAATCCGATATCCCTCACCATTTGAACCTTGAAATTGGTCAAACAATCACTTTAGTTAAATAACTAACCACGGTTAAATATTTGCAGCCTTTGCTTACACCTGTGTTGCAGACTCGCCGGAAGCCGGAAGTCAGAAGCCGGAGCAGTGGCTGGCCGCCGCCCTCCCCCCCGCCCAACCCCACCGCCCTGCCGCCCCACCCCGCCTCGCCTGGACTGCAGCTGCTACCGGGGGCAGATGCCCCCACCCGCCCCCCTAGTTCCGCCACTGCATGTATTGCCATCTATATTCAGTCTCGGATCTGCTCTATTTTTGGCTTCTCTTTATGAAATAAATTATATGTGATGCTAGGTCTGGTCAATACAAAAATTTTGACATAATATTTGCATAATTTGAAATTAAAATTAAATAGTTACGACTTTCAACCTGTTTGACGGTTGTCTGAATCGAATTCACCCGGTTGAAAATGACATCCTTTTTGAGATTTTAAATATTTTATGATTTTAAATTTAAAAGTTAATTTGGTGTATCAACGGTAAGAAAATTGTAGGGTTAGGGTTTCGTGTTAGCTGAGAAGGAGAAAAATCACGAAGAATACGGAATTAATTGATGAATTGAAGAGAGGAGAAGAATATGTGAGTGATTACTCCAATGATACGTGACAGAACTCTTAACATCCGAGAACCATATTAGGATAGCAAGAGTCTTCTTGAGTGCTTCGGGTTAAAAGAGAATCTTAAATCTTCTATCCTTCTAATTGAAAAAATTGAGAAGATAATTCTCAAAGTAAAAAAATAAATTAAAAGTTAAATATATTAATTCATATTTAGGGGGAAAAAATTTGTCATCAAAGTAGAATTGTTATTTGAAATAGAAAATTTATCAGTTTCCTTTTTTCGGTAATTATTAAAGTAGTTGGACCACACACATTCTTGACAATGATAACAAAAAATGGGATATGGTCCAAAAATACTTCTGATATTTTTTCTAATTTCTACCGAGTACTTTATACTTTTTTTTTTGTCACTATACTTTTTTTTTTGTCCAAAAATACCTTTAACGTTATATTTTTTGGGTCATTCGTGCCCCTGCCGTTGACAAACATGCCAACTAAACGGAATTAACAGTTAGATATATTTTGCTGATATGTCAAATAATTAAAACAAAAAATATTATTATACCGTCTGATGTGTATAAAAATAATATTTTATATATATTTGATAACTATCCCCAATATTCTCTTCCACCACCATCCGCCACCCATCACCGCCGTCCGCCACCAAATAAAAATCATTCCTTTTTAGAACAATCGTGCTCAAATCAAACCCAGAAAACCCAAAAGGTTGAAGATAAAACCGAGCCCTGTAACAGCAGAGCAGTCCATCCAAGCCTCCATAGGCACCAAAACTCAATTAAAGGAAAACACTTTTGTCCAAGAACCATCCGAACCAACATAAAATCAATGAACAAAAAAGCATCAGTTGATAGGAAATTAAAACATTAATCAACCGAAACAAATATAAAAATAAACCCATATTCTGGCGAAATCAGGTCAAGATCTGAGAAAAAAATAAGCTTAACAAAACATATAAACCCATCCCCAAATCAGACACAGCAAACCCCAGACCAGATCCAAAACAAACCAAATCCAACGACTGCTAGAGAAAACCTTAAAGAGAGAGAAAATAGATCTGATGACTGATATGAAAAAGAAGATTTGAATGGGTTTAGAGAAGACCATCGCCGAACGACTGCATGAGGAAGAAGATTTGATATCGTATTTTAGTAATAGAATGGGTTTAGATGATTAAGTATAGAAAAAAGAATGGGTTTAGATAGAGAAAATAGAATGGATTTTGATCGGTGGGTTTTGATCGGTGGCCATGGCTGCTGCTGCTCCTTTTGTTGTTGCTGAGACGATTTCGAGAGGAGAGGAGAGGAGAAGGAGGAACGAATTGAGGGTAGGGAGGATGGAACGAATTGGGGGCTGCTGCTGCTCCTTTTGTTGAATTTTAGTTTTTGTTGAATTTTAGTTTTTTTTTGTTGTTCCTTTTGTTGAATTTTAGTTTTTTATTTTACTTTTAGTTTTTTTAGTTTTTTTGTTTTGATTTAGTATTTTATTAGTATTAGTATTTTTTTAGTATTTAGTATTTTTTTATTAGTATTTTTTTTTAATTAGTATTTAGTATTTTAATTTTTTTTAGTATTTTTTTTTGTTGTATTTTTTTGTTAATTAGTATTATATATTTTAGTATTTTTAATATTTTTTTTTTGTATTTTTTGTTAATTAGTATTTAGTATTTTTTAATTAGTATTTAGTATTTTTTAATTAGTATTTTAATATTTTTTAATTAGTATTTATTATTTTTCCATGTAGCGTATGCGTATATTTAATTTGGACGGATGTTATATCATATGCAAGACGTCTATCAACGCCAAGTAAGAAATAATTCAAAAAACATAACGTTAAGGGTATTTTTGGATAAAAAAAAAGTGTAGAGTGCTTGATAAACATTAAGAAAAATGTCAGGATCATTTTTAGACCTTATCCCTAACAAAAAACTGTTTCCAAATTCCTCCAACCTGCCTATTTTTTGTTTTATTTTTCCAAAATCAGTTCACACATACCCCTACTCATGCCAACCTCTGCTTCATAATTTCGTCTTATTTAGCTCACCTATAAGATTTAAACAATAAGTATGCCTTTGATTCTACAAGATTTACCTAACCCCACCTACTGCTTTATATACTACCCAAGTACCTATTCATTTCTCACAGAGGCGGAACTAGGGAGGGCGGGAGGGCGGGGGGCATCCGACGTAGATCGGCGGTCCAGGTCGAACTAGGGGTGGGGGTGGGGGTGGGGGTGGGGGCAGCCAACCAGCAACAGAGTTTCTGCAGTCTGTTCCGCTGCGGCGCCGCTCCGGTCTTCTTCTTCGCTGCAGGTTTGCTTTCTTTTTTTTTTAACAATCTATCATTTAGGAATTAGGGATTTTAACTCTCTCTCTCAATCTTCAATCTAACAGTCTTCCGCCTATCAAGTCTCACCTCTGCGTCTGCTCTGCAGTCTCTGCTCCTGCGGCTCAATCTTCAGTCTTCCTTAGTCATCCCTGTCGTTGTGTCGCATTCTCTTTCCTCGGCTGGTGCTAGTAAGTTTTTTTTTTTGTTGGTAATTTATAAGTAATTCTTCAGTTGATTATTAAGTGTTACTATTGTTTTTTTAATTTTTTTTGGAGAACAGTGTTTTTGTGTCAATGTGCGCATGAGTGACTGAGTTTAAGTGTTCATATGAAATTGAATCTAATTATCTAATGAAAATATAACTAAAAATATTGAAATGAAAATATGGTGTTATTGTGTTAGAGATTGAAATATTGAAATCATTAAGTTCCATGGATGATTGAAATTTAGAAAACTACATTCAAAATATTTGAACTTGCAGATTGCTAAATATTACATTTACACCCAACTAACTATTGATGAATAACAGAAGAAAACATAGAGCCGTTTTTGGTTCAAACACAACCAATCTTTAATTGTTTAGGTTAATTGATGAAATTATAATGAAATGTTTGAATAATTGAATTGATGAATGATGAAATTATTATGAAATGTTTAAATTGATGAAATTATTATTAGCAATTGATGTTTTTATTTATACTAGATTATGGATAAATACTTGATTAAGCGACGCCTTTTGATGAGAGATATGAACAAGAATCTCTGAGAAAACTAGTGTATAAACTAAGTGAAGTATAATTCCAATGGATGACTTTTGTATAATCAATTGCATTATGTGCTTGTTATCTTTGGAGGTAATTTTTATTATCAGTGAGTGCGCATTCATATTTCGAAACTGTGGTTTGTAGATATGGTATTTTGGTTCTACCACAAACTTTTGTTTCATAACTTAAAAAGACTTTTTGCTGATAAAAAAATAATAATAATTAATTACCGAGTTCCGAAGCAAGTGGTGGTATTAATAATTTCGGTCCGCTTGGTTTAAAAATTTTGACCCCCTTACAAAAACGTTCTGGTTCCGCCACTGATTACTCATCCTGCCGAGCAAAACCTCTTTCCATTTTTGTATTTTATCTTTATAGCCAAAAAAAATGGGTGAGCCACCAATCGCCACCGGCAGCGGCGGCAAGGTGTTGTGTTGGGAGTGTTCTTTCCTGTAAAAAAAACCCTTTAATCTACAAAACAATGACAGAAAACAAGGATACTGTTGCTGCTGGAGGTGTTGCTGACAGGCTTCAATTTTCTTTACATGTAATTCGTGGGCGATGGTTTCCTCTTTTCGCCTCTTCTCTTATCACGACAGCAGTAGGAGGAATATATCTTTTTCGAATATACTCCATAGAGATAAAAACTTCTCTAGCTTATGATCAGCGCATGCTCAATCTGTTAAGCTTCTTCAAAGAACTTGCCACGGGTATTGGGATAGTTTCAGGCCTAATTGCTGAGGTAACTCCAACATGGTTTATTCTCTTTACAGGCTCATCCATGATTTTTGTAGGTTACTTCATGATCTGGCTAGTTGTCACTAGCAAAATGGCCAAGCCAAAGGTTTGGCAGATGTGCATGTATATGTTCATTGCAGCAAATTCTTTCGACTTTGCAAACACTGGAGTTCTTGTCACTTTTGTCAAAAATTTCCCCAAGAATAGAGGACTCTTGTTAGGTGTCTTGAAAGGTTTTGGTTGGCTAAGTGGTGCTCTCACTACACAAATTTACTTGGACGTATATGGAAATGATCCCAATGCCTCGTGATCATAAAGAAGTCCGGTGATTTTCACATTTAGTATATATGAACCACATGGACAAGTCAACTGCCCAATATTGAGCAATGTAGCGTAATACTTTAGGCCAAATAGCTACGATGTTACAACATTAAGTATTGTGTATTGTGCTCTTAATGAGAATCCGATTATAATAGATGCAACGTATACTGAACCTTGGATTGGGAAGGCAATGAGGAGGTGTCCAATGCAGGACAAGCGAGGAGAAATGTTAGTTAGAGCGAGCAGAAAATTTAAACTTAACCAGTAGTTTTTCGGAAACAAAACTAGCAAAAATCCTTCAAAGTAATTTCATATGCTTACTAGAGATATGGATGTATTTATGAGAAAAAACCATAAATACATTCATATCTCTAGTAAGCATATGGAATTACTTTGGAAGGATTTTTGCTTCTCCGAAAAACTACGGGTTAAGTTTAAATTTCCCAGGCCCCTAACGAACGCGTTAGTCCTCTGCTTATCCTGCATTGGACACCTCTCATTGACTTCCCAATCAAAGGTTCAGTGTAAGTTGCATCTGTTATAATCAGATTCTCATTAGGAGCACAATACTTAATGTCGTAACATCTGAACTATTTAACCTAAAGTACTACGCTACATTGCTCAATATTGGGCAGTTGGCTTGTTGGTTCATATATACTAAATGTGAAAATCACCGGACTTCTTTATGATCACGAGGCATTGAAGGAGTTTTCGAGGAAGAAAATGCAAAGATCACTGAAGGAGGAATTGACTTGCATGGGCTCCAACGCTGTCTTTCATAATTTTGGCGGCTGCTGCATTATTTGGAGCTATTGTCTCATTGCTTTTGGCAGCAAGAACTCGACATTTTTATAAAAGTGACATATATAAGTTCAGAGAGAACGCAGAAGCAGCTGAGAATTGCGAAGAAAAAAGCTAAAGCAAATGAAGTATAAATTGCAATGCAGTTACCTTCCTTTTGAAAGGTCTTACTTTTCCTTTTAGTTTGTTCCATTACCATATATGTGAAAAGTTCTTCAAAAATACCCCCTCGTTTCCATATAAGTTGTTTAAGATATAATCACACATATTAAGAAATCTCATTAATTCTAATGTTAAATAATTAATGTTGATTTGAAATTTCATTACTACCCATGCACTAATTAATAACTCCTCCTCCTCTCTCTCAATTACTCTATTTTTTTTAAGGGTAAAGTAGAAAAAAATTAAAATTTTCTCCTAGATATATGTAAAAAAATAATCAAATAGGAGTACTGTCAGTGCTCTGATAATATGAACTCTTGATTTTGTTATCACTGGCCTAGATATGGCTAAGTTAGCATCTTTAGAATTTGATATCTACTGTTCAACATATCTCTGTTAGTTTCTTCACATGGTTGATATAGTCTTTTATTACACAAGTTTGTGTTTGCACATCTTTAAAAACACAGTTATGCTCCAACTCGAATAATTAATTATTCGAAATTTTGGTTTGCTAATAATAATCAAAACTGTTGCATGCACTACAAATTTGAATAAAACTGTTCTTGTAATAAAGGAATTAAAAAAGTATACATGTAGTGGAGCATAGGCATATTGCAAAGAAAGCTTCCTATAGTAACAAAATCTAATACATGCAAATGACTACAAGATCAGTGATGGAGTACTTTTAGACCCATTACCAAAAATGCTAACGGTAATGATATATATTGTTAATCAATAAGTCTAGGGGGATATTTTTTAGTAACATTTCTAGTGACATGATTTATTTATTTTTATTTATTTTTGGTTTTTTTTTGTAGTACCTCCCAAAAAATGTATAGTATTTATTCCAACTGAAATTTTTGTAAAAAAACAGTTTTTAGGTGTAATTTGGATACATATAAGAAACAGGGCATGTACAGTTACACCTAAAAACTGTTTTTTACAAAAATTTCAGTTGGAATAAATACTATACATTTTTTTAGAGGTATTACAAAATAGGTGATGTATACCTATTTTGGATGCGTCACATATACAGATGTGAAGATCATGCAATTCCGCTAAAATTTTCACATCAATATGATGTGTCGAATTTTTTAATTAATATGTGAGTCATACGTATAAAAATATTAAATATTAATGTAGAAATATGATCGATTTCCTAACATATTTATGTAGATGTCATTCATTTCTCACCTTCAAACTGCAATTCGGCAAGGGGGAGGAAAAGAAGCATCAACAAGTGGATAGTAAGAAAGTGCTGCATTGAAAAATTGAATGGCGTTTTCCCACTTGGATTGTTTTTGGAAAGTGGACAAATTTAAAAAATCATATTATAAATTTCTATTGTCACTAAAACTTGACTGCCAATTACCATCACAGCCATGACCCCATCTATTTGACTCTTTTCCACTAATGCCCTCATGAGTCATGGCCCTCATTTTAGCAGAGTTCTTTTTTTCCCTTTTTTTATTGGTCCTAATTTGGTAGAGTTTATTAGAGATTATGATAATTCTCAAAATTTAATCCCGAAAAAATTGAGAAGTTCAAGATAATTCTCAAAATAAAAGATTTTTTAAAAGTTCAAGATATTAATTCATACTCCCTCCGTTTCTTAATATATAGGTCGTTTTAGGCATTAATTGCTTGCGAAATTAAAATTATGATTGAAAATTAATAACTATAATATCGATTATACATAATCGCTTTCAACTCTTATCTCATAAATATGGATCAAAAGATTAGGCGAATGTAATAAGGCGATTTGGAAAAAATAAGAATATTCTCTGAGATAACCAACCACAAACGACAAATAATTAGGAATAAAAAAAAAAATCTAAAACGACTTACATATAGAAATGGAGGGAGTATTTAAGAAGAACAAATTTGTCATTAAAGTAGCATTGTTATTTGAAATAGAAAATTTATCAGTTTCCTTTTTTTCGGTAATTATTAAAGTAGTTGGACCACACACATTCTTGACAATGATAACAAAAAACTGTTTCCAAATTCCTCCAACCTGCCCATTTTTTGTTTTATTTTTTCAAAATCAGTTCACACATACCCCTACTCATGCCAACCTCTGCTTCATAATTTCGTCTTATTTAGCTCACCTATAAGATTTAAACAACATTAAGGCCTTTGATTCTGCAAGATTTACCTAACGCCACCTACTGCTTTATATACTACCCATTCATTACTCATCCTGCCGAGCTAAACCTCTTTCCATTTTTGTATTTTATCTTTATAGCCAAAAAAAATGGGTGAGCCACCAATCGCCACCGGCAGCGGCGGCAAGGCGTTGTGTTTGGCTGTTCACGTAGTTCGAGGCAGGTGGTTCTCCCTTTTTGCATCCTTTGTAATCATGGCTGGGGCAGGTGCTACATATCTTTTTGGAGTATATTCCAAGGAGATAAAAGCAACTCAAGGATATGACCAAACCACCCTGAATCTGCTAGGCTTTTTCAAGGATTTTGGAGCAAATGTTGGGGTACCCTCAGGCCTTCTTGCTGAGATTACCCCAACATGGTTTGTGTTAGTAGTTGGCTCAGCCCTTAATTTTGTTGGCTACTTCATGATATGGTTAAGTGTCACAGGCAGAGTTTCCAAGCCAAAAGTGTGGCAAATGTGCATGTACATTTGCATTGGAGCCAATTCCCAGAACTTTGCAAACACTGGAGCTCTAGTCACTTCTGTCAAAAATTTCCCTGAGAGTCGAGGAATTATGTTAGGACTCTTAAAAGGGTTCACTGGCCTAAGTGGAGCTATAATGACACAGATTTACTTGGCTGTTTATGGGAATGACTCAAAATCGCTTATTCTTTTCATTGCCTGGCTTCCAGCAACATTATCAGTTGCATTTGTTTACACCATTCGTGCTATGAAGGTCGTTCGGCAGCCGAATGAGCTCAGAATCTTTTACCAGTACCTCTATGTATCGATAATTCTAGCACTTTTTCTTATGGCCATGACTATAGCTCAAAAACTGGTAAGTTTTCCACAAGCAGCATATGCTGGAAGTTCTACAATTGTTTGTGCTTTATTATTTATACCTCTTTTTATTGCCATTAGGGAAGAGTTGGCCCTTTGGAACCAAAAAAAGCAGCCCATTAGTCCTCCTATAATCACTATTGACAATTCAAAGCCAATATCACCTTTACCAAATTCTTTAGAAAAAAGGCAAGAACAAGAAACACCATGTTTTAGTAACATCTTTAATAAGCCAGAAAGAGGGGAAGATTACACAATCTTGCAAGCTCTTCTTAGCACTGACATGTTAATTTTATTCCTCGCAACATTTTGTGGGCTTGGCTCAAGCTTAACTGCAGTTGACAATTTGGGGCAAATCGGGGAGTCTCTTGGATATCCTACAAAAACCATCAAGTCATTTGTGTCACTTTTAAGCATATGGAATTACTTTGGGAGGATCTTTTCTGGTTTTGTTTCCGAAACTTTACTTGTTAAGTACAAATTTCCCAGGCCCCTTATGATGACATTAGTTCTACTTTTGTCCTGTGTTGGCCACCTCCTCATCGCCTTTCCGGTCCCTGGATCAGTTTATGTGGCATCAGTGATAATTGGATTCTCATTTGGTGCACAATTGCCTTTGATTTTTGCTATCATTTCTGAGCTATTTGGTCTAAAGTACTATTCTACGTTGTTCAATTGTGGGCAATTGGCTAGTCCACTTGGGTCATATATACTAAATGTGAAGGTCACAGGGCCTCTTTATGATAAACAAGCATTGAAGGAGCTCACAAGGAAGGGAATGCATAGATCAGATGTGAAGGAATTGATTTGTATTGGTACAAAGTGTTATAGGCTGGCTTTTATAATTTTGGCTAGTGTAACACTTTTTGGAGCTCTTATTTCATTGATCTTGGTGGTAAGAACTCAAGAATTCTACAAAGGGGATATCTATAAGAAGTTCAAAGATGAAGAGGAGGTGTCCCCAAAAGAAGTGGCTTTGGCATCCACTAATGAAGGGCAATGAGATCATGTACCAAAATCTCTGTCAAACATGAGGAGGGAAGGCCAAGGAATTGAAGAATAAATAGAAATTTAGGCAAGAATTCTTGTTTTTAGATTTTTTATAGGACAAATAGTTTTTTCAAGCTTTTTTACTAAACAAAAACACAATTTCCTTTTTTTTTTTTTACTAGACACTATTGTATATGTTGGATGCTTGAAGGGATTTAAAGGAGATTTATTGCTTCATATATTTTATAAGTAAAACTGTCTTGATGGTGGTCACATGTGAATGTCATCTTCTTGATTTGCAAATATATAAGTCAAACTTTTGTCAGGCAATATTTGGATCATGGTCTGTAATTTTGTCGTTTATTATAAGGTCATTGTTAATTGTCACTATCCTCATCACCTTCTGCGGATTAAAGTTTATCACATCTGATCTTTGCAGTTAGATGACCCTTTGGCTTCCTTAGTCTTTTCTTGAAAGAAGAGAATAGCTTTGACAAGATAACATTTTGTTCCCTAATAATAATAATAATAATAATATTAAAAATAATAAAATAATTTATATATAATTTAGAGAGATTAGAGAGAATTAAAATTTTAATAGTATTATAATTTTAGATATTATTCTAAAGCGTGATTTGGAGAATGATTGATTTACTTTCCAGAGAATGTAATTAAGGGATAATGATTGATTTACTTTCCAAATTTACTACAATAAGTAGGGGATTGCACAATTATCTAACTTAAACTAATAATTGTTAGTTTAATAATTTTATACTTTGAAATTATTAACTACATATCTCAATCAATTAAAATTTTAATAGTATTATAAATTAGTATTATTAATTAATTACCTACATTAACTACATATCTTAATTATAATTTTCAATTATAGTTAAAATATATATGAAGATTGCATTAAAACAAATAATAGTTGTTGTAGGCTTAGTTGGTTTGAAACTTTATTTATTTATTTCTTACAAGTCTTGTGTTCAAGTCTCACAACCTATAGTAAGCATATTTTATTTTAAAAAATAAAATAAAATCATATATAGATATATATAAAAAAAATTTTGATATGGCTAAAAAAAGTTGGACCCATATGGCACTGGTTTTTATGAATTTGGACCTAGTCATGCAAGTCTATTTGCAGTGATGACCCTTTGGCTTCCTTGGTCCTTTTATTGAAAGAAGAGTATAGCTTTGACAAGACAACATTTTGTTCCCTAATTTAAATAATTAACTCATATATATATATATATAGAGAGAGAGAGATTGGCGAATGATATCAATTGTACATTTAATAAGGTCTAAACCATCGATATATCCGAAAAATAAGCGTTCGATTTAGCGTTATGTCTTCATTAAGGTGGTCCACATAGGCTGTTGACTGTGTATATATATATAGAAAAAATGTATGTATGTATGTATTGATTATGACGATTTTTTGAGTTATGGCGATGAATGTGTGAACCCATCGCTATTATGGCATAAACGTCAGCTTAGTATGATAATATATATACATTTGGAACATTAGAATTTGGTTTACATCAAGCTTCCAAATAAGTAGAGTTGTAATTCATGTTGCTTTGAACTAGCATATTTGTGTCGAGCTCAAAGAAATTTAACAGAAAGAGGCACCTTTTTGACTCAAAATTGCATCCCGTGAGCAATAAGAAATTCCAACAGCTGTTGGTCCCATTCGATTGACTGATTTTTAAGGCTCGAGTGAAGCATGCATTTTTAATTTTTATATTTGATAAATTAACCGTCCAAAAGACGTTAAATATGTATTAATGAGGAGCATCTTTTTCGACTAAAGGAAGAATACTGCAATGAATATCCTACAACCAAAAAGCAGGGAAATTACCCATCTTCCAGCTACAAAAGCCTTGCAATCTTCCACCATCAACGGTGATCTCCACAGGTTAACTACAGAACTGCTATCACTTTCAACAAACACAAAAGCCAATCCCAAATAAACACATTCCGTTTAACAGAAGCCTTGCCAGTTTCTCCAAACACAAACCCCCATCTCAGGGGCTTAGGGGCTTAATAGTCTGTTTTACTGATTAATATACATCCTGTAAGCAGTAAGAATATATCTTCTTGTTCCCCTTGTATAAAAAAGAAATTGTTTTTCAAAGAAAATCCTTTTCTGTTTTGTTAATAATATTATAGAATTTCACTACTCAAGTTTACCCTCATAAATTTATTAACATGCTATCACTACTAAAGTAATAACTTATTTAAGGGTAAACATGAACAAAAATGCATCCTTAATGTACGAGCAGTAATATGCCTAATTAATGGCATACAAAGCATAAGTTCTTTCTAAACTCTAATTTAATCCCTAGATCACAATCAATCACATATGGTTAGTTAAGATCATGGTTCACAGATGACTGAGATGTGTTATCTTCTTATTTAATAAATATGACCTTGCACTATGCTATACTTTAGTATTATCTTGATATTTTCCTTTGATTAAAGCAAAGAGATGACATTTATCTAGGCTAAATTTTCGTAGATAACAGTACAAACAAGCAAACTATAGGTGGTGACTCAAAATTTGGATAACTGCATCTCATCAATCACCCATCTCGAGATGTGGTTCACTACGAGAGCGTAGAAAACTCCTCAAATTTCTTTCATTTCATTAGTCCACAAAATTTGGGACCCTTTTTACTACTGGGTAGTTACCTAGTTGGCTTCATCTAAGCACATGGTTCAAAAAATACGAGTTTCACCAATCTACAATTGCCCTGCAGAAGTCAGCAATTTATGAGGTAAAATTTGCTGGACCATAAAGTAAGCATGCACTTTCTTGACATGATTTTAGTACAATTATATCAATGGTAGGTGGTAGATATAAATAAATATTGGCGAAGCCAGGATTTTAATCCAGTAGGGTTAAAATATTGTGGTCCTATAAAATATTTTTTAGATAATTTTGTGTTTTCTGATCGGTTGCATATGTAAAACATGTATTTGGTTATAATATTATTAATTTAACAAGTAATAACATTATATATATATATATACATTCCTTATTGACCCCTAATACTCATTTCTAATCACAAATTTGTTAATAAATATTTAAATTTCTTATGTTATGAAAATAATCTAAATTAAATTATTATTTATTTTAAAAATATTAGAGGAAGATTTATACATAAAGGAGTAGAAGTAATATGAAATTGAAAAAGTTATAAAAATTTCAATTTGACCTGTATATTAAAATTTTTATAAAATTGCAGATAAATTCAATTAATTAATTTTTCTAAAGTAATAATCATTAAATTTTTTTTTTTAAGTGGGGTCAATTGACCCCACAAGTGTTGGTTATGCTCCAAAATTGATAGTTTTGACGTAGTCTCATATCATCTATTTTAAAAACATTTTATGGGTATATTACCACATGTTGGTTTTGGTTACATAAAATAAATGGGCTCTCGGCATAAAATTAAGGTTCTGGGTCAAAATTTATTACCCCAACAAGAAGTTCCAACGTGGCTTCGCCGCTCATAAAATCAACTTTATTGCCTGCATTTTTGTGTTCTTTATTTTGATAATGCACCCTTTCTTTCTTCATTGTTGAATATTTTTTAACCAAATGTGTGTACTCTGCTAAGAACTGTCATGCCCCAAGATTAGAAAGCGATTATACTGAAAACTGAAGAGATAGCTGATCTTGATGCATTTTGTCTGTTCATTATAATAGTGTGTGAACGGAAGCAAAACAATTTGGTTTGATGATGAGGAAAGTTGGTGTTTATGACCATCTAGTGACAGCAATGTTATTGGAAGTCAACTTTCTAATGCCCATTTGATCTTGATAAGGAATAAAATCCCCACCTGGACTTGTAAAATTTTTGTTCATCATATCTATATATATCAGTTAGTAATCAAAATGATAACCCCATTTACTTGATGAATCATGCTAACTAGTCAAGAAAAACTGTTCATGAAAGTGAAAGTGGTAGCAGAGATTGGTCCTTATACTATACTTTTTATTCTTTTCCTTGTGAAAAATAAAGATTCTGAATTTTTGTTAAAGATTTTTGACAAGGGGTAGTTTTTTTTCTCAACCACAATGACTTGTATGCACTATAGCTTGTTGCTTTTGCTATTTATTATATATATATTTGCCTGCTTGTTCTACGTAAAATTATATTCTTACCAATTATTAGTCCTAGCATGACTATAGAGCTACCAAAAGCTGCAGCTGCAGCTGCTGCTGGAGGCAGTAGGCTCCAGTTTGCATTACATGTAATTCATGGCCGATGGATTTCTCTTTTCGCCTCCTTTTCAATCATGGCTGGCGTAGGGGGAACATATATTTTTGGAATATACTCGAAAGAGATAAAAACTTCTCTTGGCTATGATCAAAGCACTCTCAATCTTTTGGGATTCTTTAAAGATCTTGGTTCCAATATTGGGGTTTTCTCCGGCCTGATTTCTGAGATAACTCCAACTTGGTTTCTTCTGTTGATCGGTTCATCCCTTAATTTTGTTGGTTACTTTGTGATCTGGCTGGCTGTCACTGGCAAAATTGCCAAGCCAAAAGTTTGGCACATGTGCACATATATGTGCATTGCTGCCAATTCTCTCAACTTTGCAAATACTGGAGTTCTTGTCACTTGTGTCAAAAACTTCCCTGAGAATAGAGGCATTTTGTTAGGTCTCTTAAAAGGTTTTGCAGGTCTAAGTGGAGCTATCATGACCCAAATTTACTTGGCTCTCTATGGAGATGATCCCCAATCTCTTATCCTTCTTATTGCATGGCTTCCTGCTGCAATATCTTTGGTATTCGTTTACACAATTCGTACTATGAAGATTATTAGGAAACCAAATGAGGTCAGAGTTTTGTACCATTTCCTATATGTTTCAATTGTTCTAGCATTATTCCTCATGGTTATGACCATAACTCAAAAACTGGTAACTTTTCCTCGGGCAGCTTATGCTGTAAGTGCCACTTTGGTTTGTGGCCTACTCTTTTTCCCTCTTTCTATTGTTTTTCGAGAAGAGTTACTTCTTTGGAACCAAAAGAAAATTCCCACTAATCCTACTAATATAACAATCGAAATCCCAACCTCGTCTACCACAAGACCAGTAGAAATGCCAAAAACATCTTGTTTTTCTGAAATATGCAATAAACCACCAAGGGGGGAAGATTACACAATCTTACAAGCAGTTTTTAGTATAGACATGCTAATTCTATTAATTTCAACAGCTTGTGGAATTGGCTCAAACCTAACTGCCATTGATAACTTGGGTCAGATTGGAGAGTCACTAGGATATCCCACAAAAACCATAAACTCATTTGTGTCTCTAGTAAGCATATGGAATTACTTTGGAAGGATATTCGCTGGTTTAGTCTCCGAAAAGCTACTAGTGAAATTTAAATTCCCCAGGCCTCTCATGACAACTTTATTCCTCTTCTTGTCCTCCATTGGTCACCTCCTTATTGCCTTTCCTGTCCCTGGCTCAGTGTACGTGGCATCTGTAATAATCGGATTCTCATTTGGAGCACAATTCCCTTTACTAAATGCCATAATCTCCGAGCTCTTTGGCCTAAAGCACTATGCTACTTTGTTCAATGTTGGGCAGTTGGCTAGTCCACTTGGTTCTTACATACTAAACGTGAGGGTCACCGGACTTCTTTATGATCATGAGGCGACGAAGGATCTTTTGAGGAAGAAAATTTACAGATCATCAGCTGAGGAATTGACTTGCATTGGTGCTCATTGTTATAGGCTCTCTTTCATAATATTGGCTGCTGCTACATGCTTTGGAGCTTTTGCTTCATTGATTTTGGTGGCGAGGACTCGAGAATTTTACAAAGGTGACATTTACAAGAAGTTTAGAGAGGAAGCAGAAGCAGCTGAGAACAATTGAATGTAATCATGAGTGAAAAGGAAATTCAAATAAAATGATAAAATGGCATTAAAATTACCTTCTTCTGAGCATTTTGGAAGTTCATTTTATTGGTTTTCTAATTTGATTGCAAAAATATGAAAGGCACTTCCCAAGTGTTTGCAACACAGCAACTATGGCACAGTTGACTCTTCTACTTGTGTTATGTATGAGTAAATAATTTGTTAGAGCTTTGATAAATTGTTAAGCCACCAATACCTGCTCTTCTCTGTTAGTTTCTTCACACTACCAAAAACTTCCTAGTCCTCTCATTTGCCATTTTGTTTATTTCATTTGCCATTTTCTTTTTTATTTCTAGTAATATAAAATAACACAAAGTCTTCAAGTTTGTCATCATAATTTCATTATCATGTCATAATGAAATCATAATTCAACCTGAAAATACAATTTGGATCGCTTTACAATAACCTCTTAATTAAAGTTTGGATCAGGCTCCACCAATAACAAAATCCACAAGTTATAATTTTCTGGTATAAACATGGCACAAAAGTTCATCCTTCATTTTACAAATGTGATCTAACCGAGGGAGTCCTTTTTCATAATTACGTAATAAAATGGTACTCTTTTTTTAAGGATGAAATACTAGCATAACTGGAGAAACCCATTGGATGTCCCTATTGTTCCTTCATGCACTTTAGAAAGGAATAATCTGGTATGAATACAGATGTGTAAGAATTTATCTGAAATTCTTGAGTTGAAAATGTTCTTGTAAAGCAATTAAAAAGGTATATGATCATATAGTGGAGAAGTAGTAGAATCTAAAATCTGAAAGCATAATAGGTACTGATGGTGATTTCTTTTCCAAGAGAATGATTGAACACAGTACTGGAATATTTAAGGTTCATAATTTGAACAAGTTACTATCCTATAATACTACAAACAAGAAGTATCAGTAACAGGTTATTACATAATGGTGATTAGTACATTGCCTATAAAAGTTATTTTCTCCTTTGAATATTAAGGATTGTATAATACACATTTAACATATTTTTTAAAAAAATATTTTTTTCAATGATAAAATTTATAAACCAAATTTATTAATAGAAAAGGAAATTATTCTGATTTGACCCCTTATTCATTTATTTTTTATCAGAAGGTTGATCTGAAAAGTAATGATATTTGTATTGGAAGGTTGATCTGAAAAGTAATGTTATTTGTATTGGAAGGGTGAGCTTAGAATCTTAATGTTCTTCTAATTTTAAAAATCATGAATTCTAAGAAACAATGAAACATTATCAATTTTTTACTTTCATTCCAAAATTAGAGTTACAATTTGATTTTTGAGGTCAAATGACGGCGTAGTAAACTTTAAATTAATGTGAATTTATTTAATTTTATTTGATACAGTTATTATAATTATATACTCCTTTCGTCTTCAAAAAGATGATGTAAGTATAATTTTCACACAAATTAAGGTAGTGACAAAATTAGGAGAGAGTATATAAATATACTAGATATGTCCCGTATATATATATATATATATATATATATATATATATATATGATTTATATAATAATAATAATTTTATTTTATTAGATAGATATATAGAATAATTATACACAAATATTTTACAAACATTTTACAAAATGTTGATATTACATATAAACCTTAAAGCATATTGTGTGGTAGAATATTACATTAAAATAATTTATTGATCAATATGCTTAGGTGGAGTATGTCACATCAATAGTTTAATTAAAATAATATTACTTATATATATATATATATTTCAATCTACCCTTATTCTCGAGTATTGCGATGAGTTGGTATTTGTACATGTTAATATATTTAATTGAAAAAAATGGTATACATGTCGACAAATATTTGATAAAATTGAATGCGACTAACGTGAAAATGTATGTGATATGATATAATAAATTAAAGTGAAACTCTTCTTAATTCATACCAATTTCATGTATACACATACGTCACAATTATAATTCAGTTGAAAACTTTCGTAATGTATAACAAAACTCATTTAATTGAGTTTTGGGTAGAGAGAATTAGTGAGGGAGTGGTTAGCATGAAGTTAATTTTGGTCAATTGATCAATACAATGTCAATATGTAGGTCGAGAGGTGATCACTCTTTGCGTGTAGTCATTGTATTGGTCAATTGACCAATTTATCATGAAGTTAATTTCATGGTAATCAGATCCAATTAATAATGTAACTAGTTGACTAAGTAAGTAAAATATAATAAGTAATAAGTTTAAGGGTAATTTTGTTAAAGTAAAAATTTAAGTGGTGATGGCAGCGGTAGTGGTGGTGGGGTGTGTAGTGAGAGAAATGAAATGAAAAATTAAAAAAAGCAAAATTATGATAGTGACGATAAAATAATAATAAGGAACCTTTTTATAAAAAGAATTGGCACAATGTCTTTATTTTTTAAGAGGCAAAAAGAGGTTGTCAAATTTTTTATGAAACAAATTAACCTCGGTGCTAAAAGAGGCAATGCCAAAAAGAGATAATAAGAGGTTATCAAACACTATAGGATGTTAATTACTCCCTCCGTTCTAAAATTATAAATACTGTTAATACTAAGATCTTTTTACGCGTTCCAATCATGAAAGACACGTCCAATCCTGCATTATAAACACGACAACACCAAAAATTTGATTTGGCCAATTGCTTAGATAAATTCCCCGTGAAGAAATTTTCTGACGATCATCAAAGTTAACAATGGAGGATAAAATATCTAGTCTTGAGAGAGATAAAAATCAGTTATCTTTCACCATGTGTGATCCTTGCCTCATATACTCTAAAGTTCGATTTCTTGTGTCACCCACTACCATCCGACCACGTCCCCACCCACCCCGTAATCTCAATCTAATACTGACTCACCGCTCCCATCCATCACCATTACCACCGTCAGTCAATTGAGTCAATTAATGTATGGCAGATCACAGTTAACCATCATCCCCTTTCATCATTACCGGTCATAGTTGATATTTAGATATTATTTGCCTAATGGATCAGTCCAACTAAGAGGCCCAATACATTTAAGACATAATAAATATAACCCAAGGGAGGAACCCATTCGGTCCGACCCAACACATAAAATATTATGGCCCAACAAATACAATTTAAATTTTGAAATTAAACGAAGATATATTAAATTCAGTATGACTTATATAAATTTAGAATAAAATAATATATATTTTTTGTTATATACCACTTCCTCCGTCCCAAAAAAAATAACTTAAATGGTAAAAAATATTGTCCGCCAAAAAATAGTTATCACGTCTTTACTTTGAAAAAGTGAACATCTAGACAAGAAAAGGTAAAACGCTGTTATGCAATAATACTTGTAATAAGATTTTAAAATCTCTAATCGTAAATTTTTCTTGTTAGATTTTTCAAATAAATTTAGCTTCCCTTTATTTATTAAAAATATAGTCTCTTCATTTTTAAACAAGTATCGTTTAAGATTTTTGCACATGAATTAAGAAAGTCATTTAATACTTTAATAGTTGAAATATGTGTAAAATTCAATCACTATCCTTTTATGGGAAATCAAAAACTATTAATACCAAGGATGAGAATTTCTTGGGACAATGAGAGAAGGTAAGGGTGATATAGAAAAGTAAATAATTTATTCTCCTAGAAAGTTATAAACGACAGATAATTTGAAACAAATTTTTTATTTCAAAACGTTACTTATTTAGGAATGGAGGGAGTATTTTATAACAATATGTACCATGAATACTAATTCTTTTTCCCTGTAACTAATAACAGTTGTTAGTGTAAAGTTAACTTTAATTAATTAATTAATATAGCTTCGACATATAGGCGAAAAAAGATATTCATCAATTGACCAACTTACATGAGATATATTCAGTAACTACATCGTGTAAAAGTGCTTAAACTCGCACCAAACTTCTTTGCCAAACGGGCCCCAAGTTCACATCCGACCCGCAGTCTGGCGGGAGTCCAATTAATAACACATTTTTGCAAATTGCTGCAACCTTCAAAACACTCTCTCGTTTGGCGCTTCTGCTGTGGGGTGTGGAAAGTGAGGGAGAATTGGGGTTTATAGAGAGAAAGTGAGAAATTAGGGAAGATGGATCAACTTCTCGATTTCGAATTAGACGACCAGATTCGTACTTCCCCTGTTCCCACCAAAAGAAGGTTTATTCTATGTTCTCTATTTTTAACCTTAACGGTGAAATATCTCTACACACTCGTTCTTTTCATTATTTCAACAAATGGGTAATGTTGGGTTTTATCTTTTATGTTTTCATTCATGTTATAGAGAATTTGGGATGTTAGGGTTGGATGCTCAAGACTTGATTTTTTTTGTTTATTTATTGTAATATGATTTTTATTTGTATTTTGTTATTGAAATATGATTTCTTGGTGTTAACGCCGTAATCTTCTCGTCATTTCACGTAAGTTATTGATAAAACAATAAACACCACAAAGCTCTAGGGAGTGAACGTTTCAAATCTTTCAGGAATATAATGTAGTGTCTTGAGAGAGAATAATAATTACGTGTATATGTGATTATGAATGAAGAAGTGTATTAGAGTCAGCACTGTGAAGACTGTTATACTCTCTTTTTGGGATTACGTATTTACACACACTTCATCGATGGGTTCCATTAGAATGCATATAGTTTATCCATTTTTGGTCATTTGTTCCCACCGCATGGCGGTTATAATCCCATCCACATTAATGCATGGCGGGTTCTCTAGTCAACCGTCATGCTTTTTCATCATTACAAGTCAAAGATGTAGATATTTAAATATATGATGGGTCTTGGGTCCTACTAGAAGGACTTAATAAAGATAATAAAGTTGAGATCCAATAATGTCAACACCCAATAATGAAGACCCAATGGACTAACTGAATATGTAGGCCCAATCCATTCGGTCCAATAGGAGAAATATCATGACCCAACACTAGGGTAACTGTCAAATCTTTCGTATATGTACCAAAATTTAGGAGACTATGCAGTGATGTTTGGTTTGTATTTACAGTAACTTCATTATAGGCATAGAAAGAATGGTGTGTTTGATTATTGACAGAGTGGCTATTTTGTCTTGTGGAAGTCAGTGAATACCTCCTTTTAATATTGTTGAGAATCAGATATCCCATTTTTGCTAAGTCGTAACTTCTATACCATTATAAATACCCCTTGGATAGTGTGGCTTCCAAATTTTTGGTGCAAGAGCATTAAACTTGGACTGAGGGTGAGGGAACTATGTTTTCTAAATACTAATTATAATGCATTTTCATTAATATGAAATTTTTACCAGGAAGAAGGTCATAGGTTTGGATGATCTTCTATCTGATCACTACAAGCAGAAGAGTTCAGTCCTTGAAAAATCCAAAAGAGTGAAGGCTAAAAAAAGCTACAGTTCAGATGAGGATGAGGACATTGGAGAAGCCAATCTGTCTCGCTGTGTTGAGGAATGTCAAAAAGAGGCATATACTTTTCCTTGGTTTTTTTTAGTCATTATTATATTACTAATTGCATATTGTAACCACAATGTGAATTGTAAATTGTAGATGGGGAAGATATATGGCGATGATGAAGTCACTTTTTGGGGTCTTCAAATTTTTGGAGATCAGGTTTTGCTTATGAGCTGATAGTAGTTGTGCTTGTTAATGATCTGAAAATATGGATTGCAATCTTAGGCGTAGTAGAATATAATAAAAATTCACCTCATGTAAACTGCAGAAATCATTGCCAAGTTTGGTGTCTCTGGATCTTGAAAGTTGTACGCTATTAAAGTCGTTCAAGAACAAGAAGCTTGAATCTTTAGTTGAAATTGACATAGAAGAAGGTTTCTACTTTGTCTTTTACATTTACCATGTGCTCAAGGATACTGTCTTTACAGTTTTTGCTAATATCATACCCTTTCAGATAGATCCCAACTTGGTGCTAATATCGTCTAAGTTCTAACAAGCAAAACGCAGTGTGCTCAACTGATGATTAAACTTCACAAATGAATTCGATATGTTATTGCAGGAGAGCATTTCCTTGAAAGACTATTGGTATATGGCTGGCTTTTGAAATTGGTTTTTGCAAATGGTCATGTAGACAAGTTCATAGCAATGTGGACATTTAATTTGAGTAAGCATACTATTCTTCTTAGGTCATCAAATGCATTTTTTCCGTTACGTTGTCATATATTGCACAGTTTCATAATGTACCTTCATTTTGGCTTCTTAGTGTTTTACTCATCAAAAGAAGTTCTACGAACATCTTCATGTGACTTTTGGTGTGCTATATTGCACAGTTTTATAATGTATCTTCATTTTGGCTTCTTAGTGTTTTACTCATCAAAAGAAGTTCTACGGACATCTTCATGTGACTTTTGGTGTGCTATTCTCTCTCCTAAGAATAAGGTAATCTTCATTTAATGTTATTTGGAATATTTGGAGAGAAGTTTTTAACTTGATGAATAATGAGCAATCAGCTCTTTTGATTGAATTATTTAGTTACTACTTTTAAATCTGTCATCATGATTAATCAGGCTGATCCACCTCCTATAATTGATTGGTTACCGAACTACTCTGAAGTTAAAGGAGCTCTTGAACTCTATGGTTTTTTACCGGATGCACCATTTAAATTTTCCTCAATCGTGGACCTTGGAGGTAAGGTTTTCCACCATTAAGTTGTCCTTAATGTTTCTTGGTGCCTGGTAAATGGAGTGCAAATGGTAGAATGGAAAAATTTGTACTCTGTAGTTTATGATTTTATATTCTTCTTGTATGACATGTAATTTTTATAATTCTGTCCAGAAAGGTAACTGAGGATATGATTGCATAACAGTTATACATGAGCCAGATGGTTGAGAATTATGTATAACTAATTTGTCTGGTCTTGTGAAAAATAAAACGGAACAGAAAATACTTTATAAATTCAAAGATGAGCTTTAAATCATTGGGGTAGAAGATTCCACTTCTCCATAACAATTTATTTTAAAATTGAGTACTTATCATCCTGAATCCTGATAGGACTCCTCTTTTCCGATGTGCATTGCTAGCTATCAGAAAAGTAAATAAATAACCATGGTACATTCACTCATGATAGCTGTGTTTGTACCTTCAGGACTAAATGAGGAGAGGAGGTAAGGTTTTAGTTTATGCCTATGCTAGGTTTGTTCTTATAGTAACGGCTCACTAGGACACGTGCGTGGGGTTTGTGTCCAACTTGCTAGCCTCAGGTCAAAACCCATTTGAGCATTAATCAATATGTCGAATCACGAATGCAATAAAGATGCTGTTGAACTTAATGTTAACTAGACTACTTTGAATAATGTCATACTTCAATATATACTTATCAGAAAATGCTTCGTAATTCTGTATTTACGAGGAACAAAGTATCTTATTATAGTCAGAAACTAAAGATTAGTCATACTTCTGCAACAGGGTTACCACTAGTGTAGTGTTGTATTGTATTGTATTTGTATAAAAAAAATCACTTGCACTTCATCTAGTTTGCTCTTAGAAGTGGTTTGTTGAATGCAAATGCCTGCATTGTGTCCTTAGAATTTAAAATTAGTTATTACATACCATTTTCTTATCTTCTTATATTGCTTATCGGGCATATAGCTAATTCTGGCACCAAAGCACAATGGTTTGATCAGAATTCTGGTACTGAAGCGAAATGGTTTCATCTGAATTCCGACATTTTCCTAAAGAAACAGTAACATTCTACTTTTAGACAAATATTATCTTTAATCTTGGTTTTCAATTTTTTTAATATTAATTTTGACTAAATTTTGAATGAAGTTAAAGATTTTAGCCTCACAATCTAACCTAGGTTTTGGTTTTTATACAATGGGAAGGTTATTTATGATTCTAGCTAGCGTAGGTTGCATTGTCACTAAGAATTTTGTGCTCTTGTTAAGAATCCTGATTCATTTAAAATTCCCAAATTAACGGTTTCATCTCATGTGAGTCTCAAGGACATCTTTTTTATCACAACATCTTTTCTAGTGTCTTCTTCTGAAGTTTGGTTTTGCTTATGCCTTACAATGTTTATTTCATATGGATATCCTTTTGTAATTAAAACAAAGATACAATTTCCGTAGTTCTTATTACCTCTATAATTGATGGTTTTCTCACTTGTCCTTAGATTCTAACTGTGGGGGACCACCTCAAAATATCAGAGCTTGGATAAAATATATAGCCGCTTGTTGTCAAGTATGGTATGTGGCATATGAAACTAAATTTGTTTCAGCTTTAATGTGAATCGTCAACTCTACATCATTTCTGTTTCTCTTCCCTAGCAAAAGTTGGTATTTCCTATGCTCAAAATTAAAGCGTTCACATCATGGGATTCATTTGGTTGATAGTCAACTCTTTCATTTTTCTATAAAGCAAAAGGTTCTATTCTATACTCTTAAATCAAAGCATTCACTTTAAAATTCTCTGACTAGTGGTATTACCCATTTTGTTTGCAGAACTACCTTTTCAATTTTTTCGACTTCAGAAACAGAAGAGTTGCTTGCCTTGACTATCTGTCTCTTTCTAGACCGTCAGCTTTTAGGCCTGTCTGTGGTTTTGCACAATTGTATATTATCAGTTCTAAGTTTCTTTACAGACAATGAATGGAAAACCAGCTGTGAGAAAGTAGCAAAGTCTCTTGCTTGCAGGTAATTGCTTGGGTTCTAAGTTCCAAGTCTCTTGATTGCAGGTAATTGCATAAAAGTAATTTTGCCCATAGCTTTTCTCCAATTGGTTGTTCTGTATGTTGTTGTGAATACAGAGTACCCTGTGACATCAATTCATTGAGGATTGTGGAGAGCATTTCGGCAGCTGATCCACGCAGTAAGCAGCTCAGAAGTACAGTGGCATTTCAAATTCTCTTAACTTGCTTCGACAACAAGGTAACCCATACTAACTCAAATGTGTATAAATAAAACAATATAAACATAGAACACATTATTTTCCTCCTAATTTTTTTTGCCTAGTCTTTTATTCATTTATTTATTTTCTCTTTATGGTAGTATTAGGAATAACCAAATATCAACTAATCTTAAGCAATTACAGGAGCTTCCTTCTCAGAAGTCAGATCTAACACTTGTTTCCCACCTTGGATGCCATTATGTTCTGATCCTTTGGGTTAGATCTTTTTCTTATTCTATATGAAACTTCAAAGTTTTCTTATAAATGGAGTAAATTGCCCTTAGCAATCTGATATAAGACTCTTGGATTGCTTCTTGGAGTAAAAGTGATGATGGTGGTGCTCTGTTTGTTACTTTGTTTTTCATTTTGTGGATTGGACAATGAGGAACGCCACAATTTTTAGCGATAGCTACCTTCCTCTTCATTTACTATGTTATAGAGTGTTGTTTCATTCTCATGCTATTAGTGGTAGATACTTTCCTTCTCATTTACTACTGGACAGAGTATTGTTACTTCCATTGCTTTGTTGTTATTTTTAGTGGTAAATACTTTCCTCTTCATTTACTATGGGATAAAGACTGGTAGGCAGTGGTTTATTTCTTTCAATCTAGTTTGAGGACTTGTTGTCTTTCCGTTTTATAATATCGCTTCCCTCTAAAGATTAGGTGATGTTTGGTTAATGTGAAGGAAAGGAAAGAGTAATCATCATAATACATATATATCAAATACAATAACTGTTACATGTATTTATATCTACACTTGCATACATTTACATATTCCTTCCTATTTACGTATTGCGATAATTATTTTAATTTATACACTACTGCACATTATATATATACATATATATTGTAACACGTCCTTCACATGCATGTCCTTTTTTCTTCTTTTATTTGATAAAGGAAAAAATTTCTTTAGCACAGAAATAGAGAAACCTTGCAAGTAACAGCACTAAATCAGATCACTGCCAAGGAACTGCAGTGTTTTTAATTTAGGTCAGAAATGCTGCCATGAAACTGCAAAATTACAACAACAATGTAGCTAAACACAGCCAATCACTCCAAAATAAATAAATAAATTGTAGGGCATATTCCGCAAGCTTCAATTTTTCTGCCTGCCTCCTTAAATGACTTCTTCTGCATTATAAGATTCATTCTCGCATAAATAAAAAAAATCACTTCGAGTAAATCATACCGAAGATCTCCGATTTCCTTTGGATATTTTACTGTTTCTTCCACTCCACAAGTAGTACTGTAGTTGCTAGAGTTGCAAAAGATATTCTATCTTTTCTTTCGGTCCACTAGTAGGAGACTATAGCTGCAAAAAAAAATATCTAGCAATTACAGCAAGATCCATAAACCTGACTTGGTTCCACGCTTGTTCAAATATTAGTTACTTCAGACTAGCCAAAATAAACTTACACACATCATCTCCCTCAAACTCATGTCGTGATAGTTTGCTAAGCTTGTGTTCTACACCTTAAACCTCCCTCCCTCTCTCCCTCTTTCTTCCTCCGCATATGCATATGTCAAAGATATGACTCACGTTTGACAATGCATTTGCCACTTCGTTCACAGGACAGGTAACCTTATTAACGTTTAAAGGAAGTATTTAAAAGAAAGTATCTGTCTGATTTAGTTTAGTTTAGTTTATAGTTAAATTGAGTACATAAGGTTGTTAGATGCACTAAATGTATTTCCTATTTATTCTATCTCATAGTGATTCATAAGCATCTAAGTCTGAATATATTTTTATATTTTCTGCACAGTTCACTGATGCTGATGATATGTTAAGAATGCTTATATCAATCAATGTGAAGGATAATAGCTGTGATCTTTTCAAGGTGTACATTTATTTAGTTCTGACTGAAAACTGGCTATTATACAATCCTATGATAGAAGACAAATCAGTGATATTTGAAATGTGGGGTGTTTTTCTTCGGAGCTGTTCTTGCCAAATCAGCAGTACTGATCTGAGGCCTCAAGAATCCAAGGTTTGCAACTTAACTCTCCCTCTTTATTCTCTATCTTTTTGCAATCGCCGCATCTGGCATCTCTTCTGTAATCTTGTTATACATACATCTGTAGATTTAATGCCTGTAATCTTGTTATACATACATCTGTAGATTTAAACTTTGACCAGTCGTTTAAATGTTTTACCAAGCAGGTCCGTAGTAAAGCTTCATATCTTATACAAGGTTCTTTGAAATGATTTTGGTAAGGTATGTATCTCGTTAACCTGAAAACACCATTAGCTAGTGCAATTATGCCTGAACGCAATTTACTTGGCTATATCTACTCTCTTAATCCGTATCGACCTATAATGCCTAGGTGTTTCAGGGAGGTTCCATGAGGTAGTCGGATTGGATCGACATAAACTCCAGTTCGACCTTATAATCCCCATTTCGGGTTGAGCTGCAAATTGAGGGAACCAACTGAAGCCTGAAGAAGTTGGTACTTTTGGTGGGTTTTGCTGCTCAGACCTTTTTGTTTAAGCGTATGAATTTTTGTTCATGGGTGGGGGGCATATATGCTGAGAAGTAAAAGCTACTTGTGTAAAAAAAATTAATGTTAGTTATCCTCTTTCTTTAGCCTATCTGCTACTACTAACGAGATATACTTTAATTTTTTAGTGGAAGTTCTAAGTCGTATATTTTACGGTTATGGTAAGGTTATAATTGCCATTTTTGCTCTACTACCTAAAATGGTAAAACCATAAAATTAATGATTAAATCCAGCTTAACCTCTTAGTTAATAATTCTTCCTCTTCAATACATGGCTCATCAAAAGGGAAAATTTAAAAGATTGCTCATAATAATCAATACCCAATTGACAATTAAAAGAAAAAACCTTGTTTTAAATATCCATTTGTCCTTAAACAAACAAAACAAAATAAATTTTCCACATGAGAAGAATAAATTATTTATTTTCTTATATTTGTTTTCAAGTGCAATGGTTTGCGATGCCTTCTCTCATTTTCTCAAAAGAAACTTTCTTCCTTCAATATTAATAATTTTTAATTTTTATTTTTATAAAAGGGTAGTGATAGAATTTTCCCAAATAAATTTTATTTGATAAATGATATAATGGAACATTTTTGTGTCAAATATTTTAAACAACAATTTTTTAAGACAGGAGGAAATTGAGCTTAGTAAAAAAAAAATATCTCCACATGCTTATATGGCAAAAAATTAAAAATAAATAAATAAATAAAAATTGTACAAAGTATTCACTAGGTATAATATAATGGATGCTAATGCTGGCTAAAGTGGTGGTCTATTGATTTTTCTTGTCTAGTCTTTATTGCGTGTCGGGATGATTCCTGGAACTATTTATCATTTGTTACTACATTTTATTTACAATAAGAATTGGCGGATTATCTATTATCATAAAAACCTATTCACGGTCATAACATCATTATATCTTCTAAGACTCACGTATTTTTGAGATCACTACTTACCAGATCGCTGAAGTTGAAATAGGATCCTTGAACTTTTGATGTCCCAATCGGAGAGTAAATCGAAGTGCCATCATCGTAAAGCAATCTAGATATGGTGAGTAGTAGCTTTCAATCAAAAATAGACATCGCTTCTCTCTCTGTGGCTGAAATGAAATTATGAGAGAGCTCGAGAATCGAGAGAAGAAGGCTATTTTAGACATTTTCTAGTTTTTTTTATCGTTACACCCACTTTTTACGCGTTTTTGATAATTTAACTCAAAAAGTCTGGATGTTTAAATTTTTACAATATTAAACTCTTGTTAACTCCTCATAAAATTAATGTTTCATAATAAATGTTTTAATTTGATTTTAATGGTCAAATTAATTATTTTTAAAATAAATAATAAAAATATTTATATAAATTAATTTTAAAAAATTACGAAATTTCTGCTAAACTTCTTCTTCTGCTTCATAATAAATGTTTTACATTAGTAATACATTTTATTATGATCATAATCTATAATCTATAGGTGTATATCTTAAATTTTTTTAAAGGCTCATTAATTTTAAAAATTAAAATAGGACGTTTATTATAGAATCGGGTATTATTATAAAACCATTATTCACACGCATATATAATGTGCAAGTGTTGAGAATTTAGAACGAACGAAGATAAGCAGTTGGCCAAGTAGGAGACAGCTGGTTGCAGTAATAATTCATTGGACAAATTAAATTAAGTATGTGGATTTTGACATGCAAATTAATTTCACAAATACTACTTACATCACAAATAATGAACTCATATTTTCTCCTAAACAGGGACTGATAATCCAATAATAAATTAATTATATAATATACTTTTTCCATTCATCTAGAAATTACACTGATTTGATTTCTTGTTTACATTTGGAGTGTTTGAAGATTCTAATCATTTTGTTGAAAAAGGAAATGATACATTTCTTGAACGTACAACCTTACATCGAAATATAGAAATATATACTATTATACAAAGAGTGGAATAATTAATTTTCCATAAGAATATATATATAAACCCAACCCCCTCCCCCTCCCCCTCCCCCCTTCAAAAGCAAGCCAAATTCTTTCGCATCAAAACAAAATTGGTAGCTCAGATAGGGTCCATTACTTTTCTTTTTTCTCCCAAATATTGGAGGGAAAGTTTGGTGCACAAGCTCCTTTCCCTGACCATTCTCAGTAGAACATTGTTGACTCTGTTCAATCATGTTTCAGGGAGAGAGAGAGAGAAGGCATGTGTTATGGAGTTGAAAAGTTTGTGATTTAGGGTTTATAGCTAGTCTCTATGATGTGCATGGATGTGAACATGCAGGATTTCCTCGATCGAGTCAAAAAGAGATGTCTTAATATTAGTTAGATAACGGTCGGAAATGATATTAATTTCATTATACTGAAAATTGAGTTTACCTACAAATTGTCTAGTGTATACTTTAAAATAATGTAATGTAAATTATTTTACGCTGAAAATATCAAATATAAATTTATTTTTAATCACACTGGACCTGCAATCATTACACCTTAATGTGTGCGAGATATAAGTGGTATTGAGTGATCACTGTTACAAATCATGCGTGTTAATTAGAGTATTTTCAACCGCCTCTTGATATACAACTTATTGAATTGAAGAGACTGATGAAACCCAAAATATGAAAATAGCAAATAATGTTCTTCAAATCGTCACGTAGGTCAACAAACTTTAATTTGAAGTTATTTTTACTAGCTAATACACTCGAAGATACTCTAAGCAATTTCATAATAAATTAGTAGTAATGATGATTAATGTCCGTGCATGTGAAGTACTCCTATATATCTAATATTGAGTGATGCCATGGTAACTAGATAAAACAAAGAATTGATAAGTTGTAATGTGTAATTTATTAATTGGTTTATCTAGGACTAGGACTAGGACTAGGTACGTACGTAGTGTCAAATAATTTTTATGTAGTTGTCTAACATTTTTCATGTCTAATTATTCGTCATATGTTTTACATTTTAAGTAAGTTTTATCAACTGACAAATTCTACATGATGTATCAATTGAAATTGAAAATAAAAATTAAACTTTTAGATCTCTAAAATTAAATACTCCCTAGGTAGGACACAAGGCTCGAAACAACTGAAATAAATATGTAGACAAGTAATTCCACATAAGAGGAACTGAACTCTAAACAGAAGCCGACGGCTGCGTTGCAATAATTTGTATTGTAAAGAAAACAAGAATTCTCTCAAATTTCCAAGCAAAAAGTAAAGGAATCTAACCTAACCTAACCCCACCCCAGTTTTACGACTAACGTTTATTACAAGATGTGTCCGTAAACTTCCTATTAATTAGTACACCCATAAAAAAGTCCCGCCTACAAAATGTGTTCATACCTTCTTCCTCAAACATAGGAAAATAAATTGCATATTCATTTAAGGGTTTTAAAATTTGGTATACATCCTTCCTTAGTTGTTACTTTGTCTACTTGTATTCGATGCATTTTGTGGTTTGAAACTTCTAAAATATCAAAGAATTTGTCACGCATAAAATACTAAAGAAATATATAAGTAAAATTGAAGTTAGAGTTCACGGAGGATGCGTTTGGCTGAAAAGAAAATGAAATTCTCAAATTGCAAAAACACCAAGATACCAATTTTCCACATAAACAATCCGATCATAATATTACAGTTATATACTTATACCCCTAAAGGTAAAAGAATATCAGGACAGAGTGAGCTTTGGCCCGGTGGTATAATCCAACTTATCTTTACTGTAAGCTTGGGGGTTTGAGTTGTGGGTGTGTATTCAAACTAGTAAAAAAAAAAAGAATACTAGGAGATTGTTGTTTGGCTTTATCTGCTTTTTTCCAACCAAAGACACCAGCGCCGTAAGGAAGAGGGAAAAAAATTTACAAGTACTGCAGTAAACAGTAGTACCATAAAGTACTCCTTATAAGGCCACCACTAGGTCCACTACTAATACTCAGTACTCCCCCTACCATCTCTCTCTCTCTTTCGGCGACCATTGCAGGAACATGGACAATCAACGCGACCCATTCCTTAGTTGGCCTTACTTCTTCCAAGGAAAGGTTAGAATTTTCTCTTCGTCTTCTTCTCTATATATCTTCTTTTTGACATATGGAAATTATTCCAAATTCTTTGTTTTAGAGGGGTTTTCTTCAAAAAAAAATAATAAATGGATTATTTATGTAAAATGGTATTCCATTTCTTTGAAATTTGAGTGCAAAATGATAATGGGTTTGGTCAATTTTTGGTTAAATATGCAGAATATGGAGGAGCTGACAGAATCCCTTTTGGTAACTACCCTTGAGCTAGAAACAACAAAAGTGAGAGCTCAAGAGGAGATAAAAATGAGAGATGAACAATTAATTCAGCTCAGAGATATGCTAAACAACGCCATTAGAGACAGAGATGAAGCACAAGAAAAATGCCAAAAACTCTTATTTGAGAAACTCTTGCTCCATCAACAGTACCAAACAGCAGCTCCACACTCTGGAATTTCAAGCATTGAAGATGAACCAAGAAGAGGGCCAGAGCTAGATTCCAACAATGGCTTCTCTTCATCTGATTGTGAAGAAAGCATTGTTTCATCCCCAATTCAAGAAAAAGACCAAGACTTTTTCCCACCTCTATCAGACAAGCCATTGCCGGAAAATGGGAAATTTCTGCAGGCAGTCATGAAAGCTGGGCCATTATTACAGACCCTCCTTCTGGCTGGACCTCTTCCTCAGTGGCGTCACCCTCCACCACCACTTGAAACTTACCAGATCCCACCACCGCCGTTGGCCGTCCCATCACCACCACCACCACCAACCCAACTCCTCCGCCAAGATTCTTTCATGAGTACGAGTCCTAATTTCGGCAACATTAACAACTGTGCTAGTAGTGTCAATAGGAAAAGGGGATTCTGTGAAGGCTCTGATTCTTCCACAGAAACCAAGTATCAGAGGGTTGTACTAAATTAGATGACACTTTTGCAGGGGATGATTTCAGGCAGTTCTTTAACTTTTAAAATAGTACAAATATTTACCCTTTAGGTTAATTAGTAGTGTGAGATTGCAAGATGGATAATGCAACTGATCATCTAGTAGTACTTTAATTTGTACATAGGTTTGATTTAGAAAAAGGGAAAGATTTCAGAGAAAAGAGGAAGCTTGTTCTGTTCATGGCTTCTTTTTTTTAGAGCCTAGGGGTGGTTGGTTGGAAATTTCTTATTTTTGTTCACATATCAAATTTCCTACTCTTTTTTTTTATAATGTTTTTTTTTTTTTGCTCTGATGTGAAAATGGGTTTCATTTTCTTGAAATGATTGTGGATGTAACATGTAATCTTTTGATGATATAATAGTATATGTATGTATGTGGATGTGGGACTATTTTATGTGTCCAGAAAAAGATAGAATCGGAGCAATCTGGAATTTGGATTCGGTGAAATTGATATATTGGAATTTAGACAAGTTTAATATAAAAATAAATTGCATACGTATAGTATAACAGGAAGTTGTATTACAATTTTAATAATATAAACACAATTTTTTTATAAGTGCTTGATATTTTCAAAATAAAATTGTGTTGTCAGAATAATAAATATCATTTAAAATGTTAAAATAACTATAAAAGTGACGTTAATATATATAAGCTAAGTGAAATTGTGTCTTCTACACAACTTGTATATATACATTTTATATATATATATATATATATATATATATATATATATATATATATATATATATATAGTCCATTTCTTAAAATCACATTTTATTGAATTTTGACCCTCCTCACACTGCTTTTTTTTTTTTTATAAAAAAACATAACTAATAAAAATGTATAATAATTTTTAGAATTGAAAGTTTTTTTTTTTAAAAAAAAAGGCAGGGTGAGCTCAATAAGGGTGAGCTTAAGATCCCTTGCTCTCTCTCTCTCTCTCTCTATATATATATATATATATATATAAAAGATTAAGAGCATACATTTTATTCAACATACTTACATCATACTTTCTTTTAACGACCGAATTCGCTTTATTTTATCACAACTGTGTCCCACTTGTTTTCTATTTATTTTCAAAAATGTCACTCGCGGCCACTCCAAAGCAACGTCGTTTTAATAAAGGAGTGCTATTTAAGGAGAAATGCTATTTAAGAAAAATACTCTTGATCCTTATTTTATATCTTTAATAAAATTAAATAGCACAATATTCTTTATAGAAAATGCAAAAAAAAAAAAATCTATGATAAACTTGTCAAATATCAACATCACCGAAACTGGATCTACTACTAATGGTTGTCGGGTGAGTGAGGCCACAAATCAAAATCAGGATCTACTACTAATGGTGATGTTTTGAGTATTTTATTACAATGGTGACTTATGTTTCTCAAATCATTTCCATAATTTCTCTTTTCCTTCTCTCTATGAGCTTTAAATAATTACACACTTGCTTTTGCATCAACATTCTTTTCTCACAAAAGCCAAACAAACAAACATTGTTGAAAGTGTTCATCTTCAAAGAAATAATACAACTAGGTTAGTTAAAGACTTGCACCCAGATGTCCACACCCTCATAAAAACAAGGTCATCAAAGTCTCTACATTATTTTTTGTAAACTCACAAGTCCCTCTCGCATGAATGTGAGATTCATTCATTATTTTCATTATTCATGTGAGAGGGATCGTGTGAAAATATTAATTTTTATGTGAAAATATCAGTTTCCTATTTTTTATTTATACTTTTCTTTCCCTATTTATTCTGACCAAGTACTTGGTGACACAAGCGTGTGTGTGTAAATTATGTGTAATTTACCTGAAATATATTTACAAATTTGGTCTATCCATACCTTCTTTTGTGGTGATCCTAAATCCATCTCATTTGAGTTCGACATGATATTTCTTTATAATTAATTTAGCTATACTTAGCAAACTAATAATTGAGTTCTCTGTAATATATTTGACCAAGTAATTGAGTTCTCTGTAATATATTCTACAATCTAACACGAGGAAGAAGGAAGCAAAAGTTTAGTTACAACATTAATAAGAGATTTAAGCACAACTCTTCTTTAGAAAGTTTTCACATTTAATATCCTTGCTAAAAAATAAATAAATAAATATACAACACCTTAAAAATAAAGGACATATCAGTTGTGTTGAGTAAGGTGTAAATGTCGAGTATTGAATTATTCAAATTTGGTTCACAAAATTTATCAAGTATGAAATAAAGTTTGATTGAAATTTCAGATAAATACTGAAATAAAAGACAATCTCGTTTCGAACTCGAACAGTTTGAACTTTTTGAACGAATATATCCGAGTATTAATAGAAAAATTATAATAATTTGAAGAGGTTCAAATAATTTAACGAATTTTAAAATTTACTCATATTTAAATTATTTATATTTTGAGTCGAATTAGAATCATTTAATCGAGTACACATCGAGTCGGAACTATTAGTGTTGAGACACTAAAAATGATTAGACTTAACGTGTTAATGAGTAGAACATTACTTGGAAGCCGAAAGATCCAAGGCTTGACTAAAGCTACGGGCCCAAGGAATGGCATTTTGTGACTCTTTTGTCAAAAAAAACAATGGTCCACACGGCAAGACTCCATCACATGCCTTAACTGGAACTCACATACTCTGCCTCGAAATTTGTTTTCAAGTGTTGTACAGTACAATTACTTACGATTAATATTTTAAATTATTTTTGAACAATTACAGAATTTGTTTCTAAATCTATCTATATTAAAAAGTAGGATGGTCTCTTTTATCCACTTTTCCACATTTCTTTCTCCCATTATTTAATTTCTTAAATATTATTTTATGATTATCTACTCTCATTTTTAACACGCACTAAACTACTATAAATAAAACAAATAATATAAGTAAAAATTCGTTTTGTGCTATATAGTAGTTTTTCTTGAAAAAGAGCCGAGGGATGAGAGGAAAAAATAAGACAAAAAAAGTTTTTTATTTATTTATTTTTATGAGAAGAAATTTCATTAGAAGAAGAAGTGCAATAATAGGGGGATAAAATGTTTGTTTGGCAACTCCATTCTAAGATTTTGAATTCACTTGCAACTTCATACAATTGCAATATAGTTATAATTTAGCAATGCAAGACTTGGACTTAAGTCGTAAACATAACATATCAAGAAACAATAAGTCAGTCTGGGCAGACATGTTTATTGGACATGAATATTAGACATTTTCAAAAAAAAAAATAATTTTTTTTTTGGCTTGTGACTCAAAAAATGAATAATATTTATTCCAACAGGAATTTTTACAAAATATAGTGTTTTAGATGTAATTTGGATACATATACAAAAACAGAGTTGTACAGTCTGTATAACCATGTTTTGTATATGTATCAAATTACACCTAAAGCACTATATTTTGTAAAAATTCTAGTTGGAATAAATACTATACATTTTTTGAGAGTCAAAAACAAAAACAAAAAAAAATAATTGAAAATGTCCAATATTCATGTCCAATAAACCGATTTGTGTAGAAGGACTCATCAAGAAAGAAAACAAAATCTTAAGACAGAACAGCCCAAAACACTTGAGCAACTCAGGGGGGAAATATATAGCCCCGCCCGTGGCTGAAGCCCATAAAATTGCCATCCAATATTACTTTGTCATTATCAATAATTTTTACTGTATTTGCGTGTGTAAATGATGTGAGATAAATATAAAAATTATAAATTTGAAAGACCAAATACAAAATTTTAAAAAATTAATATAATTTTCAAAAGTAAAAAAGGGTTTAGAAATTTTTATTTTTGTAACACGAATGTTGTGATACAGAGAAGACAATATTTGCGATTAATTTAAATTATTGATAATCACAAAGTAATAATTATGTTTTAAGAGCAATAAATATCGTTAAAAGGTAAAAATAATGTTAAAATGAATATAGAAATATCACTAAATATATATTTCGTTCTGACAACATAAATAATATTCTGACATTATCAAGAAACTTAATTTATTAACTGATATTCCCTTTAAGTTATCAACGATGTGGTGCCGCTTCAAACGCTCTAAACATGAGTAACGGAAGAAACCTTGTCACTATAATTTAACACGATGAATCAAAAGTTTAGCAAGAACATTAAGAGATCTAAGCACAACTCTTGTTTAGAAAGTTTTGAATTTCCTTGTTTTTTTATACTAAAAAGAACACCTGTAAAATAAACGACAACAATTCTGTTGAGACACTAAACGGAAAGACCCAGGCCTCGACTAAGTTAGGGGCCCAAGGAATGGCTTTTTATCAAAAGTCTGGTCCACCCACACGGCAGTTTCTAATGCCTGGATCACATCGGCTCATATTCTAGAACAATGCTAATGCTATGTTGGCCAAAATTTCACGCCTAATTTTCAAAAGAAATTTTGTACTATTAAATTAAATACTAATATATTTCAATACATTTTTCGGACATAAATTTTTTAAGAGATTTTTGCTACTAAATATGACTACCAACAGCCCATATAAGTGGTGATAGCAATTCACCATGTCCCCATGATCATTGTCATACCTCGCTGTAAATTAGGACAATGATTTTGTGTGAGATAAGGATGACGCCGCCCCGAATAGTTATACATTAATTGTATTATATTATATATTATATATTTAAACGAATCATAAGGAGCGAACTAAAAACAAATTGACTATAACGACGGTTATATATTGTTATTATTTGATTTTATCATGTATATGATTAATTTTCATATATGTATTATTATAAGTATATTTAAAATTGATTTTTAAAAAAAAAATCATAAAATATTAATCTCGGCGGTGATATAAATTTTTCATGGGGTTTAAATTTCTTGTGGGGGTTTAGATTTCTCGGCATGTCCCATTGCCATTCCTACATATAAGTAAGTCCACTTTATGTTATAGTAGTTTTTTTTTTTGAAAAAGGAGGATTGAGGGATGAGAGGGAAAAAATAAGAAAAGATAAAGTTTATATTTTTATTTTCTTTATATGATAAGAATTTTCATTAGAAAGAATAAATACAATATGTGGGATAAAAACTACTCTATGCATAACATCTCATGAAAAAAAACAAACTCCTAGATAGAACAGCCCAGAATCTTTGAGTAAACAGGGGAAAATATATAGGCCTGCCTATGGCTTAAGCCCGTAAAAATGATAGAAAGCTACCGCTATATTTAGAACAATACCATCCCCAATTTTGGCCCAAAAAAAAAAACATTTTCATAATAATATCGAACCACAATCTGAATAAAATTATACATTTGCTGCATAAGTTATATACATTGGCAACTTAAGATATTTACTACATTTTTTTATTTTGTAAAATGATTATTGGGATCTTGGAAAGACATTAAATTCTTCATTAATTAATTTATTAGCTGAGATTCATTAATATATTATTGCTGTAATATATTTAACTTTTAAATATATTAGCAGAATTTTTTTAGATAATTTACATTTTTAAAATTTAAACGAGGTGGGTTGGTCGGTCGGGGTCGGGGTCAGGGTCGGGAGTAATCTCATTGGTGGGTTAGGTACGTACGGGGACGATCATCGGTCTCTTTACCAGATCTAATTGTATTGTCTAAAGTCAAATAGTTTATATTTGCTTAAAATTTTTAAAATTGACATCAAAATTCAAAACTGATACTACATTATATTTTTAAATGGATAAATTATCAGAAAATATGTAATCAATGGGATGGGGATTGTCTATATGGAAATTATAGTCTTATAAAATAGCATTGACTAAAATTTTTAGTTGTGTTTGTAACATGACAAAGGAATTGATCACATGTGCTTTGATCTTTACAGCCTCTGCAAGAAAGAGGGAGGGAGGGACCAAAATATTTAATGAATGAAACCCTTTGTGTAGGACCAAAAAACAACCTGCTTATACTTTCTCTCCAAATGACTAATTAATATGACTCTTTTCTTTTTTAGGTAAGATGCATTTACATTAGGAGTGCAAACAATATTTCAATATTTTATCTACGATTACAATTACTTTCTATAATTTCAATTTCTCAACTACATATTCTTCCTTACGATTCTAAGAATAACCTTCAAATTTTTAAAAGGTAACCAACAAATGATTCAATGAAAGAGATCCATAAGTATGTTGGAAATTTGATAAATAATATTACATTTGTTCTAAAATTAGACATATATTTTGAATTTTTAAAGTTAATTTACAAAATTTTAAATTTTAAATTTTAAAATTGATATAATTTCGTTCAAGTTTTAAAAATCATAAAGATGATAATTAGTAGTACTTTATAGTTACTTTATAATTGTTATATTTGTTTGAACTAAAACTAAATAACTTCATATCAATTTTGAATTTTAAAAAATTAATTCCAATAAGTCAAAATATATCTCTAATTTTAGAACAGAACAAAGTGAGTTGCAACTTGCAAGTATGGAAACAATTTGAGAGCAAAAAAGTGAATATTTGGGCAGAGTGGAAGGAGCTTGGTTTCCCCTTAAACAGGTCTCGAGTTCAAGCCTTGTAAATGAAGAAAATGGAGTTAAGGACTCCCACTTATTGGTTCGACCGCATCTCGATTCCGAATTAGGGCCGGTTTGGAAATAACTTATTTCAAAAGTTAAAGGCTTAAATATGAATTAGTACCCTAAACTATGGGCCATATTCCACTTCGGTGATTAAACTATCAATTTTTTCCAATTACACCAAATTGAACACGCCACGTCAGAAATTACTGACGTGGCTAATTGTGCGGGGTCTTAACAAGCTTATGTGGCAAAAAAAATATTTTTTTATTCATTACATAAACAAATCTGTTTATATCATGGGCAAAAATGTCAAAACCTAACTTAAAATCCCTAATTAAAATAAAACAAACATATCAGTAGAAAGAAAATCAAGACCAGCTCTCCCCCAATTTGAACGAAAAAACCTAACAAACCGAAGACTATCAGAAGTTCACAATCACCACCAGAAAACTATTAGAAGTTCTTCGCGCCGGAATAGTTGATCAAAAAACTTCACAATCACCACCAGAAAACTCCACTATCACCACCGATTTGAAAACTGAACTACCATTACCTTCTGAAAACTCAACCATCCACCGCTTGAAAATCCTATATGACCCATAAAATAACATCTCTCAACCTTATTTATTAAACGAAAATACAAGAAAAGATGGAGAAGAACAAACCCATCAACACACATATACATATGTTTGTGCTCAATCTAACAATATCAAAAAATCAAATCATCTCAGATTGGGCAAAAAAGAAAAAGAAAAGAAGAAGAAACGAGGTAATGATATATATATATATATATATATATATATATATATATATATATATATATATATATACACACACACACACACACAAATCTGTTATACTACAGTAATGGAAGATAAAGATACAGAGCTCTTCTCTTGAGTAAAATCATTCAAGCAAAATCTTTGAAGTTGAATTCCGACCCACTAAACTCCGTAAGTTGGTCGATCCCACGAAGAAAGCGAAGTTAGGCGGAGATGTGGTGGCCGACAACGATGGGATTCTTCTTCTTCTTTATAGCCCTGCTTAAAAATCTGAAGTGAAGTGAGAGAGCCGAACCAGAGGATTCATCCATTGTTGAAGCACGTGAACGGGTCGATGTCAGGAATAAACATGTGAATGATATTCCTATTTAATATATGATTTGATTATGATATATATAAATGAATGAATATGCAAGTATGCTTGCATGAAGAAAAGCTGTAAAGTCCTTTGATAGATAATAGAAATATATGTACAAAGACTTAGAATGAATTGATCAAATATGTTAGGTTGATCCTACATAAGCAAAACAGCTTTGTAAAATCCTTAAAAAGAAATGATGTACAAGGACTATAAATATAGAAAGATCAAGCTTGTTAGGATGATCTTATGATGTAATAGATAGAAGCATGCGATCGTCGAGAAACCTTTGCACTGAAGTCGTGATGCATCAGAGAGTCGAGTTAACTCCGGGAGCTATCGAGTGCGGAATAGGAGTATCTGCAAGATAGTGAGATCTCGGAGTTCGTAGACTTCAGGGAAAACGAAGAAGGATCGTAATGTGTCGAGAAGAGCTTCCTGGGATCGTAGTGTCTTTGAGAAGTCATGTTCGAAATCGTAGAGAGCACTGCCTATAAGCCGAACGACCATCTGCCGGGTTAGTATGAAACGTAGACTACACTCGAGTCGTAGAGTCTATCGATGCCAAAGCCAAGACAAGGATCGTGAGGCTACACTCACGAGATCGTAGAGTCTCATGAATGAATCACGAGAGATCGTGAGTCGGGCAAGATCGGATGAAGACAACAAGCACAAGACAGAAATCGTAAAATGTCAAGATCTGATCTCGGGATCGTAGTGTCTGCAAAGCCAAAGCTGAATCGTAGAGTGCAAGACTATGACTCCAACAGAAGTGCTCACAATGTTAAGTCAGAATCGTAGAGTAGATGCGATTCTCAACGAATGAGCACTCCCAGAATATCCAAAGATACGAAGCCTCTGGTTGGCACTGCAATAATGTATTCCACAGTAAAGGAACTAGATAGCACTCAACGAATGACATGCAGGCTAACAGAAGATCTAAGCACAAACCCAATCATCGTTAAGATTGAGGTGTAAGGCCATTCGTGATGAAGTCTTCCACAAGGAGATCCAATGAAGACTTCAAAGTGACTAAGGAAAAGTCGACTAATGCGATGAGTTGTCGAAGAGAATAGAAGACAACGATCTTGGAAGCAACCAAGATCGTAGTGTTTGCCAAACAAAGAAGGAACTGATGGAAGGTGAACCTATATACTGGTCAGCCTCTGGAGATCAAGACTAAAGTGATTAAGTGCAGGGTCAGTTCATTGATGATAAGTGAGCGGAAGATCACCAGGAGAAAGCAAGCTGGACGCGCCACAAATTTGAAGTGTCTTTATATTCGAGAAGGGGACCAGAGCGAGGAATTAGGCCATCGATGTCGAGAACGAGAAAGCAAATGAAGTATTGAAGCACCGCACAATCTGAGGAAGAGGTGTTCTACATTGAAGATCCAATCAACACTCTTCAGGATCGTAGTGTTAACTCTACTAAGTCAACGAGTAACACTCAGTAAGACACTACGATTAGGTCCCTGAAGACGTGCATCAGAATCGTAGAGTTCGAATACCTGAAGACTGAAGCATTGGCCACGGTTCAATCTGAAGGGTAATATTCGGACAAGTGCTTATTGAGAGCATCGATGCAAAAGGACAACCTCTGATCAAGAAATTAATCAGAAGAAATAAAGTCTTCAACCCGCCCAAGATAGTAAAGTGATACATCGGCGAGGTAGGTTAAACGATGAAGACCGCAGAGTCGTAAAAAGTATGTCATGTCACATCAAGCAGTCTACCTCAAGCAACTTGAGATCTGTGAAGACATTTGAATAGCTTCCAACGGCTACTTTCCAACGGAAGGATTTGGAAGGTGTATAAATGTAGAAGACCTTCAAAGATCAAAGGTTGCTGGAGTTGTGAGTTTTGGAGAGAAGGTGGACTGATCTAATCAAGTGATAGTGAGTCCAAAGGCTCACTCTACGATCCACCAAGAACACTCAGAAATCAGATCAAGCAAGAAGTAGAAGTTTGAGTTCTACTATGTAGAAGTGAGAGTTCTACTACATGAAGTGTGTTCTGAACTGCCGAGAGAAAGAAGAGCATCATGCCATCTGGATGTCCATCATGGGAAGACTCTAAGTACAATAGAGAAGAGCCTACAGTCAGCTTAGCAAGTCCATCATGGGAAGACATCGAGGAGCAAGAAGGGAGATCACAAAAGCCACCTTGGTGACAAGCATGAAAGTTTCTAAGTACCTATGGAAGAGCTTACAGTCATCTTAGAAGCCTCTCATGTGCAGCCATCAAGTACCAAGAAGAATGATCTTCAAGGTAGTTCATCAAGGGGTCATCCGGAGTAGTTGAGCAACCTAAGAAGCTGAGCATCATGCAATACTCAACTGCTCTTCAAGGATGATCAAGCCAAGCTGCTAAGGATAGAAGATGTTCAGAGCATGAAGACATCTTAGCAGCTCAGCATCGACTCCAACAACAACAAACAAACAACTCAACGAAGCCAGGGCCTGAGGGATCCTTGTCCAGAGGGACAAAATGAAGCATGGCCAAGAGGGTCCTTGTCTGGAGGGACTAAACAAAGCAGGGCCAAAGGGTCCTTGTCCAAAGGGACTAAATGAAGTTCCAAGCCTGCTGGGCTTGAAGAGTTCTTAGGGAACTAGAGGAGTCCCAAGGCTGCTGGCCTTGAAGAGTTCTTAGTGAATCAAGTCCCAAGGTCACCGCCTTGAAGGAATCGTAGAGATTCAGGGTGCTGCCCTTCCTTAGTGGAAATTCTGCTAGTTGAAAGCAAAAGAGTGGATTAGGAGCTTGAGTCTCTGAACCACTTAAAACCCCTTGTGTCTTTTATATTATGTCATTTACATTATGTCTATAACTGCTATAACTGTTATGTATGTTCTAACTGCTTACAACTAAACTAACCCAACGAACAATGTATGCATTATTACGAATATATCAATGAAGGGGAATCTTTTACTTATTCTGCTGTGCTTGAAAAGATTCTTATGTTTGTCATATACTTAAATATGAACAATACAACATAAACCAGAAAAGTATTTGAAATAAAAAGGATCTATTCAACCCCCCGTTCTAGATCTATTATGCCCTCTGGGAACTAACAGTCGAGATCGATGAAATCACAGGGAGAGTAGGGGTTGTTAGGACTGTAGATGTAGAAGTGGTCGCAACAGAGAGACGTTCGCATTTGGTGGAACGAGTGGATGGACCGGAGAAGAAGAAGAAGGGTCGATGAGGTAGTTCACCGCTTCCGACTCAGGAAGTTTCTATACAAAACCCCAAACCCCTCAAAATTGCGGATGTAATCGCCGATTATCGGCGATCAAACATACCCCCATATGTGACGCCCCCAAAACAGGAATACATCACCCATTTTGAGTCGCCAAATATATGGTACAGAATACAAATACAATCTTAAATATACAACATGAGCTGTGAGTTTGAATACAAATATTGTCTACTAGAGAGTATATACAAACTCAAAAGGAGTCCTCATTACAATTATTATCACACTATTTCACAGAATAGTGAGGACTACTAATGCAAACATCTATGACCATCACTCTGTTCTCCGACTAGTCCCTGCTACGTTCTCATTTTCTGAAGAGAACAGTGAAAGAAAGGGTGAGCTCAACTAGCCCAGTAAGAAATATTATGACTAAGATAATGCAGAAAAAATTATCGTTAGCCTTCAACAGTGTTAAACTGATACAATATAACAACCATCAAGTTTAACTGCAGCGGAACAAGCAATTCATTAAAAGAGTCAAATAGAGAATAAAATCTACTATCTTTTATGATTTAAAAGGTTTTTCATCACTTTTATCGCTGGGACTCAGCTTAATAAATAATCCACATCATCGAATCACCCCTGTACTACGGCCAAGGATATTCTTTAGTATCACGACTGTGACAACCCGAGAATTTAGACAAATTATTAAAATCTTAAATGATTGATTTAAGGTCAAATAATAGACCTAGACAGAAAATAAGTGTATGTATTTAACATTTTTAGGAATGAATTTTGTGAATTTAAAACTTTTTAGTAAAGGTTTACAGTACTTTAGAACATCTCATGTATGTGGATATGTTCAGGTGTGTATGGTTATGTATGTGTTCATAATGTGGTTAAGGGTCAAGGGTTGACCAGATAAAACTTATCACTGTGAAATCCTAGGTATATATTAAGAACGATAACGTTATGTTAGAAAACCCTAACGTCTGATAAGAAACCCTAGAAACTGATTCCGAAACTCTAACTCGGGAATTTAAATGCTATGAATAAGTTAAATGTCATTAATTATAAATTTATTAGGGAAAACCCTCATGAATTACTGGAAACCCTATTTGAGTATTAGAAAACCTTAATACCATATCTCAAAATCCTAATTTCAGATTTCGAATATTTAAAACCCTAATCTTGGAATATAACGGAGAATTATAATGCTCAAGTGATTTAAATTATAAGCTTAATAGGGTAAATATTAATTATTTAGCAAACCCTAATTTCCAAAATTTGAACCCTAATTATTCTGTCTAAAACCCTAAACCGGGATATTAAAACCCCAAGTGGGAAGCTTGAAGATAAGTATAGAGTTTTTATGTTATTAATTGTAAGTATAATTAGGGATAACCCTAATTGATTAATTGGAAAACCCTAATTTCTAATGTAGGAAACCCTAGCATGCAATTAGAGAAAACCTAATTATTAGCTTATAGAATGTAATGTTAATTAGGAAGCTTTAACCCTAATTAGCAAGCTTGAATGAGATTAGTAAACTTTACTGTAATTAGGGAACCCTAATCAAAGAAACGAAGATTTCCATATTTGCCTTTAATACACAACTCTAGATTTAGAGCTTATGAAACCCTAGGGTCAAACCCTAAGGGTTAAAACCTAATAGGTGTGAGAAGTTACAAAAGTACCATGCACTTTATGAGCCAAATGACCAAAATGCCCTTTTAGCATTATTTAATAAGATAACTTGTGTGGGTTGCCATAACTTTAGTTGGTGACCAACCTTTGCTAGGCATGTGGTCTATGTGCTAGCCTTTAATCATCAACCATCAACCATCAACCATCTAGCATCCTATAAATACATTGAACCTAAGATCAAAGTTCAAAAGTAAGCAAAATTCACTTACTTTACTTTTTCAAGCTAGCCAAACCTTCTCTCTCTCTCCCATCTGAAATTGTAGAGTGAGAGTGACTAATAAGCTAAGCCAAGTGTGTTAGCTTGCCAAGATCAAACACCAAGGATCAGATTCAAAAATTAAGCATTTATGAGGTATAAACCCTAATTCTAGAAATCCTTAGATCTGTTGTTAGATGATATGATTTTATGTTTAAATGTGTAGTATGTTGTATATATTAGTGATCTGGGTTGTAATATCACAGATCCATAACACTTAGATGCTCGAAATTGATGTTTGTAGAAATCAAAATCTGGGAAAAAAGTGGCTGACAAAACAATATCGAGCCCATGATTCATATACGTGTTAGTTGTTTGTTGTGTTTTATGTTATAGATCCGTTCTCCGTTATATGGTCTTTACACTAGAACGGGAATGAAGCTTCAGATGATGTCTAGATCGGAAGTTACAAGCGGTCAAAGTCCGCCGACCAAACACAAAACCATTTTCTGGGCGACTTAGATTTTTAGATCTCGCCGATGATGATTTTCAAGGCCATGGATCTTGTTGTTGTTTACTTGTTTGGTCATGTTGTTTCTTTAGGGTTGTAGATCGACATCTAGAGAACACATGTATGTCTTCGAGATCACCTTGATTAACAACGTAATCATAGATAATCACGGTCCAAACAACCGTTGACCACCGGTCTTGAACGAAATCTGGAAAACCCAGAAATCGTGAAGAACGAGCTTGACCCTTGTTTGACCGGCCCGCATCTCTCGATTCGATGTTGTTATGTTGATGTAGTGTAATAAAATTGTACCTTTGTCATCATGTGTTCTACAAGATGCAACCACTAGATCACACCAAACGAGCCCGTAATGCTAAGATTCAAGGCTTCAACTAAGCACCCTCACATCGCTTCAAGTTTCGGTAAAACCCGTAACTCAAGAAAGCTTCGATAAGCATTTTGATCAATTATATCTTCTTCATTGTGATAAGATTTGGCAATAATTCTTCTTTGTTGTTGTAGAGCTACATTAGTACTATAGTTAGAACCAAATTGAAAGCCCAGAAGTGTTATAACCAAAAAAATTTCATTCTTTGAAACTACCCATCTCTACTTTCTGTTATGAAATCTGGGTTTGGGATGAAGAACACCTATAATGACAGTTACCTTCTGCTATAGGGCCCTTTAATGACGCTTATTTTCGGAAAATAGATTATTTTATTTAATAAATAGAAAAAAAAATTAGTTTTTAATTATTAAAAATACATAATAAATTCTAAAAAATTATTTTAAAGCCTGAAAAATAGTTTTTAATTATTTGGAGTATATTTCAAAATATTTAATATTTTTGGAATATAAATGGTATTTATTTATTTAATTATAATATTAGATAAATTATTTAAAATGGTTTTAATTCATGAAAATCATGAAAAATTATATTATGGTGTTAAAAAATATTTTAAGTTATTTTGATGACTTTTGATATTTTGTGATGAATTTCATTAATATTTATTATTAATGGTAATTAGTTTATTTAATAAATATATTAGATAAATTATGAAAAAATAGAATTAATGATTTAAAATCATATAAAAATGATTTAAGTGTTATAAAAATATTTTAAGTTATAATATATAACTTTTGATATTTTGTCATTATTTTAATATTTATAGCAATTATCGGATAATGTATTTGATTGTTTAAAAATCATAGAAATATGATTTTAAGATATTAAAATACTTTGTGATGTTGTAAATATATTATAATATTATGTTATGATTTTCATTGATATTTGTATTAAATTAATATTAATGATCAAGGAATAATGTGTTATTTATATTAATATCGATTTATTGATTTATATTACTTTAAAAACATTTAAAGGAAATAATAAAGTATTGAAAATACTTTGAGATATTATAAATATGATATAATATTATGGCATGTAATTCATTAATGTTTAGCAATAAATAAATATTAATGACTAAGGAATTATGTGGTATTTAATTCATTTAAATGCGGTATAAGTGATTGAAAAATTATGATAATGATATTAATTATCTGAAAATTATTGCAAGTTTATAAAAAATGTTTTGATTGATAATATGATTATCTAAGATATTGTTTAGTGTTTAGGCAGAGTTTAATGTAACTTAAACTCGATATTTGTTCGATTAAACCGTCGGGATGATTGAATTGTGTCGGTTTCAACTCAGACTTAAATAGTCTAATTTGATGCTAAGTCTTATGTGTTGTATAAACTGATAGGATTATGTGATAATGTGTTTAGGTTATTTTATACTGTGATGATATTATTCTAATATTTGGAGATCGGTATTATCTGTATTAGGTCTTCGGATAAAGCTAAGTTATATTTCGTATCGGTAATCAACGATTCATGCAAGTTTATTTTTTCTTAACTCTACTAAAAGTGTTTCATTCAGTTATGCTTATGGTTAATCATTACTGATTGCCATGTAAATTTGTACTCTGTACATCTTGTATGTATAAGTCAGGTATGAAAGGCTGATCACCTTCATTTCCAGTTGGTCCAGATATATATTGTTCATATGTAATACTCGTTCAGTCAAAAGTTTGTTCATGCTAATTCACAACTACATTGTGAATTATAGCCAGCTTATTATTCTAAATCTTTTAATCATGATATATCCTTAAATTGTATTTAAACTTGCTGGGCAACTTTCATGCTCACCCTTGTTATATCATGATAAAACATTGCAGATTAAGGTGAATGCGTCGGATACAAGGAAAGTTAAAGACAGTTCCAGCTTAAAGTTAATGTGCGCGATTAGTTTTGTAATAATCTTGTATGATAATGATGTCATGTGTTAGATAAGTTATGAATTGTGTATAAGTTATGGTTACTCGACCTTGGGGATAGTGTATAATGTTTAATGTATAAACAATTTATGTTTATATCTTCCGCAATAGTAGTAGAATGATTGAACCGGATCCACGGTGATTTGGGGCCCGGATTCAGGGCTCTCACAACGACCACGAATTATCCATGCACTACGACTAAAGATAATCATGTTTTCATCAACGGTCCTGATCATGCCATAAAACAATTCATCTTTGCACTACGGCCAAAAAGAATCCATAGCCATAATTATACCAAAAACTGTCCATCAATGCACTACGACAAATGAGGATTTTTACCACATCATTCGTCACATTACGGTCATGATTATACCGAATAATCCCTGGTCATAATCACGCCAAGTCCATCTATGCATTACGAATCAAAGATGACTTTTACCACATCATTTGTAACATTACTACTATGATTATACCGAATAATCCTCGTCATAATCATACCAAGTCCATCTATGCACTACAGCCATGTATGACTTTCAACATAATATAAACATGAGGATGATGACAATATATATAAGAATTCAATAAAACAAGTTCAAGAATTAATTTATCTAGGAACCGATAACGTCCAAAGTGTCAACATGATCTTCGCTTTGTAGAGTAAAATTCAAGAATGCTTAGAAGAATATGTCCATGAAAAATCTTTGGATGAAACGCAAATATCAAGGATATTCCACTAATTTCATGGAGTATAAAGTCAAAACTTTAACCAACCGAGTATAATAAAGAATGGAATAACAAAAGAAATCACCATGCATGCAAGATTGCGATGTACAAAGTTATTCCAATGAGAATAATAATAACGGAACCAAAGTCGTGAAATTCGCACCGACGGGATGTTCCAATGAATAATAAAGAATAGAATAACAACAAATCATCATGCATGCGGTATTGACAGATAGGTTATTCCAAAGTTAGAATAATAAATAACGGAATTCAGTCCATGTAAACGCATGCATGTGATATTCTAACAATGTAATAATAAAAAGATTTTAACCAGTCCCAAGTAAAGATTTACGCATGCGAGATATTCCAATGTAATAATAATAAAGAAGGAAACGGTGTCCGGCGTGAAACGCATGCATGTGAGGATATTCCAATGTAATAATAATAAAGATAGAATAATAGAAGAATGTCACCAAGTATAGGGTAGTCCGCGTATACTGGTTATTCCAATAGAATAATAAAGAATGGAATAACAGAAGTTCTCTTCATGGATAAGAAAGAAATAATACTCCCTACGGGTACAACAAATAATAATCCCTACCTTAGAAGAAACTGGATACTGGAATATTGAGGTAGCAGACTTCTCTTCTTTTTTTTCTCTATAATTTCTCTCTATAATAATTGCTCTATAGCTTTAGTGAATTGGTGAGAAATGAAGGAAGAATAAGCTTCTATTTATATGAAAATATAGTTTCGATAATTGCACGTTTTGGGGGTCGGAATATTACAGTATAATACCTTCCTCTTTTTCTTCATTTTTAATTTAGTCCTGCAAGTATTATCAATCTTGCACCAACTCCCCTAATAGTAAATAATGTGAATCAATAGTAAATCATGTGACTCAATAGTTCTAATCACTTGATAAAAATAATTACAGTATAATTATAGTCTATAAACATAAAAAATTTTGGGATTCACTATTTGGTCAAAAAGTCAACAGTTGGTGCAAGATTGATAAATTAATTCTTGAACTTGTTTTATTGAATTCTTATATATTGTCATTGTCATCATCCTCATGTTTATATTATGTTGAAAGTCATTTGTGGCCTGTAGTGCATAGATGGACTTGGTATGATTATGACCAGGGATTATTCGGTGTAATCATTACCGTAATGTTACAAATGATGTGGATAAAGTCATCTGTGGCCTGTAGTGCATAGATGGACTTTGTATGATTATGACCAGGGATTATTCGGTATAATCATGACCGTAATCACTACTAGAAATTCAACGTGATAATGACGAAATATAATGACGATCGAGACGAACCGTCATATATAGGTATCTATAATGACGGTCGGCCATGAACCGCTTGGTATAGAGGTTTTTAAAACATAAAACCTCTCTCACCTCCCCCAAATCATTTCACTATCTTCACTCTCATCTCTCCCATCTCTCACCGCCCACTGGGCTCCCTCGCCTCCACCACACGTGTCGATTTGATCATTCTCCATTCACAAGATGATCCTCTAACCCACATTTCCGATGATTTCCTAACTTCCTCATCATCGCCGATGCCCATCTCTCCGTCACAACCCCGCCTCCCGCCGAGACCAATCTAGAAAACCCTAATATCCCAAAGGTCAAGACTATGTTGTTTATTTGGGTTTTGAATTTCGTGTTTGCTAAATCTTTGGGTTTGATGATCTGCTTTGGTAATTCTTGGTTTTCTATGACCCGATTGTGTTTTAGGTTGTTGTGGCTCATACCATCGGACATGTAGTCATTGGTTATGGTATAAAGAAGTTTGCAGATTATGATGACTATTGTTGATGACTTGGTGTCTGCATGACGGTCTTGTTGAGGATTATCTTCTTCACGAGCTCGCGAATGAGTACATCAAGAGTTGTGATATTGTGGCCTTTAACAAAATATGTGAGTTTGTAGTATTTTTTCTTGATTGTTTAATTTAGGTCTTATGCAAGTGTGTTTGTGGTACAATTATTTTACTTATTTTATCGCATTTGATTATTTGATGATAATGGTTTTTGGTTTGCAGAATTTCTTAAATCTATGGGATTGGCATGGAAATTTATTGAAGAAAGATTCTTATATCCGAGCCTAAGTCGTGATTTTTGTTTCTATTTTTTTAGTATGTCAATTTTGATATTTGTTAGAGAGAGTGGATTTTTATGTAAATGACTTGCTTGTCCTTACTCTTGCGCCTTTTTTAGTGGTATTTGCTTGAAAACTAGAATATGGTTTGACATTTTAACTTTTTGGTGCAATATTTTACTACTTTGTTTTGCTATTTTGTTTTCTTCAACGCTCATCGGTAATAATAGAAGTCATATAATAGAAGTGATATAATGCTTATATTATATCTTAGAATATTGTCATGTAATTTTCCTATTATAATCTTAATCTGATATTTGATTACTTCGCTTAATCTCTCTCTCTCTCTTGAATAGATGATTTTCAAGTAATTCCAAGGCATTGATAGAATTAACTGCTTTAAAAGTAGCCTCATAACAGGAAAAGAACAATATTATGGAAGTTAGTATTTGAGAGGAAATCTTCAAAGGAACCTACGTATTTCAGAGATGTTATTTTTTTTCTCATCTCTTGGTCTTATATGTGGTGTAGTTAAAGGTCCTAAGTAGGTCATTACAAGTATTGAATTCTATTTCCCCAATACCAATCATCGGTAGAAAGTACATCAATTCTTTATCCCGATTGCTAAGATATTACAAAGAAATTGTCTTGTGCAAACGTATTTCATGATCTCGATTTCAAGAGTTTTGAACACGGTGGTGATTTCGCCCCTCAGTTAATAAGGTTCATTTTCCCCACAAGGTTTACAGATTATTCTAAATTATTGTTCTTTAGTCTTGATACTTGAGAAGTTAATTTTGCAGAGTATTCAGCAATTGTGATGTTAACACCGTGAGTGAAGAACAACATCAAGGAAATGCTGGTATTAGCCTTAGTATTGGTTTTCTCTTAATATTTTACTTGTTTTGCAGGTCAAACTTTCTTCCTGCCAGAGAATAGTGCTACTTAATTACAATAAAGAGATAAAACTTATTGATTTTCGACATTATTCAATTAGATTACAGCCTGTTGGTGTCTCACGCAGAATTAGAAAATTTGTGCAGAATCATCAAGTGCCTGATTTAAGAAATCTTCAGGATGTGAGTGATTTTTTTGACAAAGTATGCTCTCTCACTCTCTTTCTCTCTGTCTCTCATACACACATGCTCACACTCGCACTCGCTCACGCTCACTGATCTTGGTAGAGTTAACCGAGCTTCTACAAAGAGTGTCATTAATAGCAGGGATACTCAAGAGGTGTGTGTTGTTCTTACTGTTATCGTTGCTCATATTTCTGTTGTCATATTTATGTAGCAAATTTACATGGACGTATAGGTCAAGTTGGAGCAGGGTCTTCAATTGCTTAAAATATTCAAGGACCATTCCAAAGAAGCAATGCATCCTAGATGATTTTGATTTCTATGAGGAACGTCGAAGAGGATCCAGAGAAAAAGCCAAGCAAAATGCAGCTTTGAAGGTGGAGTATATGTTCCTTGTATATTTTCCGCCTTTATTATTATTTTCACGGTTGTCTTGATAATCTTTTGTCTTGGTTGTCTTGATAAGCTTTTGTCTTGGATGTTAGGGCAATTTGTAGTTTAACCTTGGTTTCTTTCTTCCGCTTTTAGAATTCAAAAAGGGAAGGAAAGCCTAATGACTAGAAAAACAAAGAAGGCTCAAATGTTGAACCAACTACCCGTAAGTCGGCAGATGCTGCCTCAGATTTGATCAAGGATCTTACTCCAATGAGAAAATTCGTGTGGGTTTCTAGCTCTAATAAATCTTCACCTAATTAAACAAATAATACTACTCCTATAGACTAACCAAATGATACTACTAAATTAATTCATAATTATTGCTATCCAAACTTAATTGAAATAATTATATCAATTGAATTTTAAGATTTTTAAATTGACAACCAAAGGAAGAAGAGTATTATTATATCTTAAGCAAATTAATATTCCAAAAACCTTTATACATTGTTATTTTCTTGTTCATTGATTTTTTTGGATGGAGAGCTTTTGGTTTATGCTTAGTAAGACAATAACAATGGTGGTGTCTTGGGCATAACTTCATATGTATAATATATACATCAATTAAAGCGTAAAAGAGGTAGCTCGTGATCAAAAGCAGAAGAAGCGATTAAGATGGATAAGCTTAGAGCCATCAAATCTTGTGTTAATCGAGAATTGAACAAGGGCAAAAATATTTTGGGAGCTCACTTTACGCAATGTTATGCACACAAAAGATGGATTAATTAGCGTTGTTGGTGTCATTTGAGTATCCTTCATTTTATTGAGTAGATGGTCATTGTGTAAAATATGATTGTAATGTTGTAATGATCAGATTGTGAAAGATTGTATTGTGAATGATTGTAATGTTGTAAAATATCTCTTCTTATATTGTAATGTTGTAGTGTGAATGATTTTAAATGATGTATATAATATTTTTATATTTTATTTTATATTGTATTTGTGTTTGTTGAATAAATGTGCATTATTAATTTTTTTTTTTAATATGAAAAGGCTATAGCGATGATGCGATCGATAGTAGCTATAGTGTTCAATATAACACATCCCTATAAATGACGGTCACCGAAGCGTCGCTATAGACATCTATAGCTACTGATCACGACCATAGCAATAATAACTCTCAATGACAGTTAAGTAAAAAGAAAATATACACGATTTTGACATGACCTATAGCTAGGGTTTGGCCATGATCACGCTATAGGCCAAAAGACCGTCGCTATAGGCTTTACCGACGGGTTCTATGGCGACGGTCGTGACGGTCGCTAAAACTTTTAGCGACGGTCTTTGGCTTTATAGCGACGGTCGCGACCGTCATTATATAGTCGATTTTCTAAGTAGTGAATGTAACGAATGATGTGGTAAAAATCCTCATTTCGCCGTAGTGCATTGATGGGCGCTTTTGGTATGATTATGGCTATGGATTCTCTTGACCAAGGGTGCAAAGATGAATTATTTTATGGCATGATCGGACTGTTGATGAAAACACGATTATCTTTGGCCCGTGAGTGCATGGATAATTCGTGGTTGTGATACTAAATAATATCCTTGGCCTGTAGTGCAGGGATGATTTGATGATGTTGATTATTTATTAAGCTAAGTCTCAGCGATAAAAATGATGAAAAACCTTTTTAAATCATAAAAGATAGTAAATTTTATTCTCTACTTGACTCTTTTAATGGATTGTTTGTTCCGCTGCAGTTAAACTTGTTGTCTATTATATTCTATCAGTTTAACATTGTTGAAGGCTAATGATAATTTATTCTCGCATTATCTTAGTCATAATATTTCTTCTTAGGCTAGTTGAGCTCACCTTTCTTTCACCGTTTCTCTTCGTGAAAATGAGAACGTGGGCTGGGACTAAATCGGGGAACGAGTGATGGTCCTAGATGGAGCATTAGTAGTCCTCACTATTCTGCGTGAAATAGTGTGACAATAAATGTAATGAGGACTCCATTGAGTGTGGATATTGTCTAGATGACAATATTCTTATTAAAATTCATAGATTATGTTTTGTCGTATTGTACACGACTGTTGTATTATTAAGTTGTATTTGGATTTATGTACCATGTAAGTGGCGACCCAAGATGGGTGATGTATACCTATTTTTGGGGGCGTCACAAAAATCTCTTGCTAAAATATTTTAAGCATATCAATTACCCCCTACGTCCTAGGATAAAAGTCTTTATAACTATTTCAGGTAATCCCAAGTTAAATGTCTACTTATCTTAAATGATCTATTTTTTATAATAATTTACCTATAATACTATTATTATTAATTGTTATATTTTTATTCTCTAAATATTTATGAATCATCACTAGTAATGATTTATGAGAATGTAGTAATGTGCAGAAAAATATGCAATTGCATGAGAATTTAATTATGAACAATTTTATCATTTTAATATCTTTCTTAATATGCACAAAAAATAAACAAAATTTTTATCTTAAAACAGAAAAAATATTAAATAACTTTTTTCATTCAATATTAATTCTTCAAATTATTTAAACATTCAAAACTATTCCCTTACGCTCTGTTTCTGAGTTTTAAAATGAACAGAAAAGAAAAGAAATGGACCGGAAAATTTAAGTTTTCTTTCTAATTTTATGTTTCAGTTTTTAATAAATGCGAAAAAAAAAAAATGGATAGAAAACTCTTGCCACTTTTTCTGCCAGAGTTTTCCGTCCAAAATTGGTATGATTTGGACGAAAAAGAAATTAGAATAAGTAATATTTTTATAATTCCCATATTATCCTCAACTTTTAATATAATAAATTTTAAATTACAACTCATGTCCTCAATTTTAAATTTTTTATCATTTTCCATTAAAAACTCAGAAACAACACAAAGGAAAATTTTAAGTTTTCTATTCTTTTCTTTTCTGTTTTAGTTTAAGTTTTCTATTCTTTTCTTTTTTGTTTAAAACTCGGAAACAGACTGTTAGTCTGGCGTAAGGTTAAAAAAAATAATAATAAAGAAAATCCATGGAGGTCTGGGCTAAATGGTTTAAAAAAAACAAATCGATGGAGGGAATCAGCCAAATATCTCTCTCATTCTCATTCTCATTCTCATTCTCTGAGAAGAAACAAGTTGAAGTGGTGGCGGTGGGTGGGTGGCTGGGGTTCTTTCTTCATCTGTGTATCTCTTCAGTCCCTTTCCACCTCTCTACTGTCTCTGTTCTATCGCTCTCCTGTTGTGCATTGAATGCGGGAGCCAAACGTAACTACTGTTCTTCATTCAGGTTTGTATTTTTTCAAAAATAAAATTCTCTCGCTAAAACAGACGATCTCTTTTGTGCATTTCAATGTTAATTTCCCAACTTTTCACCCTTTGCTTGTCCTCTTGATATATGGAGCAACTTCTTTCACCCTTCAAATCAATACAGTCGTTCTATATATTAATAGTATGATTTCACTTACGATTTCAGTATTTCTGAAATATCCGGATTCTGCAACATTTTATTTCTCTTCCAGATTCCAATCTCTTCCGGTCTCAGATCTAACACGCTTAATTTTTTACTACTTTTTTTATATCCAAAAGTATGTGCAAATTTTTTTGCCGAGATTTCATTTTTTTGGGGTAAGGAACTAGGACTATGATTGATTGAGTGTTTAAAATTGAATGATTTGGTTAGGGCTTTTGTGAAGCTGGTCAGAGCATTGATGAGATTTGTTTGGTTTGGGTTTTTGAGGTGGTGAAATGGAAGGAAGGATGAAAAAGTGCCGGCAAGTGAGTCCGGAGAGAGCCAAAGTGTGGACAGAGAAATCGCCCATGTATTATCAGCAGCAGCCGCCCAACCGAAAAGTTGCTGTAGTTTACTATCTCTGTAGAAATCGGCAGCTTGAACATCCTCATTTCATTGAAGTTACACTCTCTTCCTCTGACGGTCTCTACTTAAAAGGTACAGTCAATATCTGTCTATCTTATACTCAAGGTGCATATCTTAAGTAAGTTTATTTGGAAAATTTTATATGCTCAACAGTTCTATTTAATTTGTTATTGATAAATGCTAACTTGTTATGTTTTTTAAGTTTAACAAGTTGTAATTGTTTGGGAAACAATATAATTTACTCTCAGAACCATATTTGTTGATAAATATGCAATGTTCTATTGAAAATTTTAACATTTTTTCGAATGTTTTTATGTTGTTGATAGGTTAATTCTCTCGGAACTCTGTTTATTTGGTCAAAATACTAATTCCTAGTTTGTGTTAATTTTGTAATGATTTGGTGTTGTGTAGATGTGATTAATAGGCTTAATGCTTTGAGAGGGAGAGGCATGGCTTCAATGTACTCATGGTCTTGCAAGAGGTGAATCTAGTGATCTGATTGTGTGAAGTTTGAAATTTTTATTACAGTAATTCTTTAAAATAGTTTTTTTCTTTCCTGGATGATGTTTTTGGTTTGAATACCTATAACAGAAGCTACAGGAGTGGGTTTGTGTGGCATGATCTTTCTGAAGATGACCTAATTCTTCCGGCTCATGGGAGTGAATATGTTCTTAAAGGTTCTGAACTCTTTGATGAATCTAATTCTGGTAAGCAAGCTACTTGTTAAACATGTGTTACACACGTGCATACAAAGTACATGTGTAATGTATTCTTTTGCAATCAAAACCAGCTAAATTTAGTTTTGTTCTAAATGAGCTATAAAAAAAATTTAGGCTACGCAAGGGTCAAAGTTCTAAATTTAGTTTGGTTCTTTCTCTTTAGTTTTATCAGCAATGAAATACATATTAACAAATTTAAGTGGACTTCGTAAACCAGTTCGTTTCAGTCCTGCTGAAAATATAAGATCACAGAATTTGAAACAATTACCAGAACCAGCATATTCCAGAAGCCAAGATGATTCTCCTTCATCAGGGAGCATGATTGAAAAAGAAACGAAACATTCTCAAGATGATGATCTCTCTCCTCCAGTTAAACGTTCCGGTTCATCTGCGGTGTCTCCAGAGTCCAAAGTTGGGAAAAGTTCTTGTTCGAGTGGTTCTTTAAGTTTGACAGAGTACAAGATATACAAGACTGATGGCTTGGCTAATGCATCAACCCAGACTGACGAGAATGAAAGCAGAGGAAATAAACCTCAAGAAACTTGTACAAGAGGTGTTTCAACTGATGATGGAGCACCAGTACCCGAAAACAGTGGCACTCATCAAAACAAGGTTCCACATGTGAAAGAAACTTCTGAGATTTGCAGAGATTCCATTTCCCCGCCTACATGTTCATCCAGTGCATCTTCATCAGGGGGTAAGACTGATACCTTGGAGTCTCTGATTAGAGCTGATGCTAGTAAAATGAACAATTTTAGGACACTTGAAGAAGAGGAATTTCGGATCCCATCCCATTCAAAGCTCAAGGCTTCCAATATGCTGATGCAACTGATCTCCTGTGGGTCAATCTCAGTTAAAGATCACAACTTTGGCCTCATCCCAAACTACCGGCCAGGATTTTCACATTCGAAATTTCCCTCTCCATTATTCTCGACATCAGTAATGTTTGGAGAGCTTGACTGCTTGTCAGAAAATCCAAGGCTTATGGGTCTGATATTGGAAGATAAGGAATACTTCAGTGGGAGCTTGGTAGAGACAAGTATGATCAAGGAAGGAGTTCCTGCTCTTAAACGATCTTCCTCTTACAATGCTGACAGGTTAGTTCGTTTTCAACTTCTATTATCTTGCAGAATCAGTTTATCTCTTCCACACTTAACATCAGCGAGTATAAAGGGCCTTGTGATGAAATATGAACAATCTGTAACAAGAAATGCGATTTACAGAATAAAAAAAAGACTGGTGGATTATGGAGCTATTCATTTTGCGAATATTTAGTTTAGGAACAAAATTGGTTGTAGAATATTGAACAATATGATGTCATAGAAATAAGAAACACATGATCATAATCATAATCAATTATTGATACCCTGTCTAGGCATGAATCCTTCACATGTGATGGATGCAATAAAATATCTAAACTCATCAAAACTGTGGAAGACAAAGTTGACAGACTTGAATCTATTGAATAAAAAATGCACCAAATTGCCTTCTAGGCTTAAAATTCATTTTGGATTCCTGTGTTTTTGCTTAATGTCAATTGTCGGATATACTTAAGAATTACTTTGTCCTGAAGAATTTTGTGGAGCCTTGATTTAACCCAGTCAAGAAAATTTGAAAGTTATATTACTGCACATGTTTAATGAGTAAGTTTTTCATGGGGGAGAATATAAAATGTACGGGCCTTGGGAGGGTCTTCTTGGATTTGTTGATTTCCCTTTTGTGGATGGACCCTGATTAGCTCTGCTGAAACATTTTAGCGCCTAACAAGCCTCAGGTATATTGTTCCTCCTTATGATCCTTGTATTGAGAGTAGGTAAATATTTGGAAATGCAGGACCTGTGAGCAGTTAGATTCAGGTGCAGACAAAGAGGATACCGACTCGGCAAGTTCAAAGTGTATACCACGATCAATAAAAGCTTCGCTGGGCAAGCACCCAAATAGTGAGTCAATGAGGTCAGCTGTTTCTGACGGACCAAGAATATCATCTGATGGAGTTCACAGTTCACGAATCATATCGCCTAGCATATCCAATGGTGGCAGTAAAAGAATCACAGAACCAATGCCAGGGACGAAACAATCAAAGAGACTAGAGTCCTTCAGGAAAGACGAGGAAAACGTGATCAAAATAGAAGAAAGTTAAGTTTTCGATTGTTCCTCATTCCCTGTTAGGCATTCATGCTACTAACAGGGTGCTGCTTTTCTTGTTCATGTTGGTTGAGATTCTGTTTTGTTTTCTTCCAACAGGCTTGCTTCAGGAGCTAGGGTTATAATCCACTCAAAGGCACCTTGCAATGCCGAGGAGGGTAACGCATTTTGAAGGTTATGTGGAAATCTCGTTAATTCATTGAAAGTATAGTCGTTATAATTTTCATGATTGGACACATGAGAAATCTGTAAGCTGGTTTTGTTAATGGTTCTGTAAATCTGAAGGAAAATTGAGGGAGAAACAAACTGCCTATTTGAAGAGGAGGCTGCTAGTGGTCCAGAAGGAAATGTAGAATACCCCTTGGGGAGTTTATCAGTTGTTTTTATCAGCTTCTCAAAAATGCATAAAACCATTTTTTAAGGAACTGGTACAAAACACACTTGTCAAAAACAGTTTTTAGGAATTACATAGGATTCTGTGTGTTTGTTTTCATTTCCTACGGCTCTTTTAATGTTGTTCTTGGCCTTCTCTTCGCCTGTGATGTTTACCCAAAAATTAAAGATTATTTATGGGGGAATTCGACTTTGAAATCATTATAGTCAAAGTCAACTCCAATTTAATCTGCTTTAATGTAGAAAAATGAAAAAAAAAAAATACGTGTGTGATACGACTCAAAACCATTTGGCTTGATGGCACTCTAATCTCCTTTTGAATAATTAATGTGGAAAAAATAAATAAAGAAAGCATAACACTAATTGTGTGGTTTTGAATTTAAGTTAATTGCAATGAATAAATAATGAAATTCCTTGGCATTAATTAAATCTTCATCCTCAATTTGAAGTATCAAATAAAGTGGGTTGGGGCCTGGGGGAGTGGAGTCACATCACATCACAAACTATTTAAGCTTTTTACTTTTTTTTTAAGATTTCATCTGAAAAGGGTAAAAGCCAAATTGCTCATCTTTCTCTTGGTTTTAGGAAGTTTTGGAGCGAGCTGGATGGAATAAAGTTCTATCCATGCCCTGCTGCACTTTACTAGTGCAGACTTGACAGCTACTACATTTTATTATTATGTCGTTTTCAGGGTTTGACTTGTTAATTTCTAAGGATTTTTGCGCAGGGTAAGGTGCATCATCAAGTAAAAAGTTCTTTTTGAAAATTCAACTAGTATTTTTTTACCCTTAAGATTATGTGTCGGCTCATATTTTTGCAACTTGGACTAATACCAACAAACGCAATCAATTTGAGTATTTTTTTCATTATTCATATAATATCATATTACATGAATGAATTTGTTATTATTATTTTTTAAATTCTAACAATGTGTTTATCTGCATTTAAAGCGTTTAAAAGTTTTAAGTACATTCAAACGCATCTAATACAATTGATAATCTTATTTGTTTACTAGCAACTTATTTAAACATAGTTTAATTGACAAACAAACGCTGTATTTAAGATCCAAATACAACAATCAAAAAGTGGATCCATCGAGTTTGACATTCATCATTGATGTGATGTGATGTGATGTGATGCTATTGCTCTCTACAAATCAAAGAGTTGACAAGTATAACCCCCCACACCCTACCAATATCAAACTGCCTAATGGACATGACAGACTCATCTGGAAATCCAATGGGCCAAACTGATGATTACAGCTTAGTTGATTTCATGAAGGAAGCAAATTTTGATCAGTTTATAAGAGAGAGGCGAAAGAAAATGCATGCTCATCCTATCGTTAATTTTTGTCCGAATTACCTTCATTGTGAGACCACATAAATGGCTGTACGTTCATTTCATAACCAATTCAATCCTGCTACTGCTACTGCTACTGCTACGATCTGACTTCTCCTCTCAATTCTTTTTCTTGTGAATTCAAAGAATGGGAAGAAGAAAATTCCACAATTTGAATGAGTTGAATTTGAATGAAAAAAATTATTTAATAATTGATATGTCTGAAATATCTTAATGACAAAACTTTATTATTTTACCCCTCTGAAATTCAAAATTATTGTAAATTTATTTAACATTACTTAATATAATAGTTAATATTTTTTTAAATTTTTTTTACTTAATTCAGCTGCTTATTCAACTATTTATCTAAAAAAATCTGACTTAGTCATTCAACTCGTCCATCTTACCGATTCAACCATTCTAACCAAAACAAACGCACTGACCGATTCAGCCATTCAGATTCAGCTGTAAACAAACACTCCCTGAATCGGTTATCGAATCCACCCAAAATTGGATACCGATTGAACCCGTACCAGACTGAATCGGTTATCGAATCCACCTAAAGAACCGTACCCTTGACCTCATGTAACCATGAGACAAGAGTTATCGCTGGTTTAGAACCATACAACCGGAGTGGATTTATTTTTGAGTCAAGGGCTCAAGGCGAGCAATTGCCTATTGCCCTAAATTTTGGCAAAAAAAATAATAGAAATAATAACATTCATTTCATTCAAAATTAGAACATTTACGGATATAATTTTGACCAGTTGATTTTGAATAAAAACTATATTACTGTTATATTTTGACCACATTGTTCAAAAATTCATCACATGCTACAAAAAATCTTAATACTTGACTTGAACTCAGTTGAATATAGTTTAAGAAATGAATAAAAGATTTGTGTGATAGGGATACAAATCCAAACATGACTGTTGGGCCATGATACTTTTCCTTATTGGGTCAGATTTAATGGGCTCCTCCCTTGGATTATGTTACTTTTGTCCTGTTGGTCCGAATGATTTGGGCCCAATTATTTGATTATTCCATTGAGTCCTTTCGGTTAAATCCGGTCACGTGGGTTATTTTCATCATTTGGGCTTAGTCATTGAATTAGCTCATTATACAAATTGCCACTTAACCCAACTTTTCAACCAAGTTTAATCATGACACAAAAATAATAGTTGATCATATATCATCACCTCCTGCATTTACATTAATGAGGATGGGACTCAGAAACCGTGCAGAAGAAATAAAGATGTGCAGTAGAGAGATGAGCCACATGCTTTCGGCTGAGATGACCGGGAGTGGGGGATTGTGTCAGGAGATAGTGGGTGACACGGTAAACCGGGTCTGGGGTACGCATGGGCAAGGATCACACAAGAAAGGTAAGTAACAAAATATTACACCACACACAATCAAGTTATGATTCTCTCTCAAGCACTAGACATTATTTTCCTCTATTGTTAACCTTGTGATCGCCGATACTGACTCTCACGCCGGAACTATCCCCCGACGATCAAGCCGTCAAGCTTTTGGTGTTGACTTGTTGAACTGTGCAGGATATCGGACGCGTCTTGGTGATTGGGACGCGGGGAAAGATCTTGGCGTTAACATTGGCGCTAGAAGGAAGGGCCGAGTTTTAGTGTCCTGAGTATTTTTCAATCACAGACTGTGTTTGTTCTACGTCAGTATTCATGGTGAAGAGTAGAACACCTACACTCAAGGCGCAGTGGAGATGGTCATCGGTGAATCAAAGACCACGAGTGTCTGCCAAAGATCGTTTGGGACCTACAATAAGTGTTCATGCCAGCACAGCGTCCAAACGCTCACATGAAGATTCTCGGTCGAAGGCTGTAGGCAAAGCCAAGCGAAAGCTAGTTTTCATGGCAGAGAAAGGGTCTGACCATGGTCGGAAACGAGTAAAAGGCACCTCGCCTAGAACTCGATACCGAGATGACCAAGACGAAAAGGCCTCCCGATTGGCTAAGATGGAGGATGAAGCAAATAGAGCTATGGAGGTACTTGTGAAGCAGCGACAGGATATAGCTGAGCAGATGGCTCGAATGGCAGAGTTGAGGGATGAAGAGCTCAGTTATGTTCAGTCCGAAGAGCGAGGGCATCGGAGTGGGAAGGAACCTGCCCATTCAGGACGTGAGTCTCGGGGTCAAGCTCGAGAAAGAAGAAGATCCCGAAGCCCTACTCCTCAAAGATCGAAGAGGGCACATCACCCTATCGATTCTAAGGAGCAGGGTCGAAGCGAACGAAGAGGTCGATCCAGAGATCACACTCCTGAGAATACAAAGAAGGCGCTCGTTGTTGTACATTCTCATCATAGCGCCCGAGTTCAGAGACGAAGTATATCCAGAGGTCATACTCCTAAGAGTCTACTGAGGGTACACCACCTTGTGGACGCTCGTCATCGGAAAAGTCCCTCTAAAGTTGGAGGTTCTGTTGTAAGAAATCGGTCTACTCAGAAGAAGAAGGAGTCACCGGAAAAAGAAGCATCATCGCAACCATAAGGTGTGGAGTATCTGGTTAAAGAATTAAAGGAACTTCGGAAGCAACTTTCCGAAGTGCAGAAAATGAAAGATACTTCGGGAAAGAAGGCATCCCTTTTTTCTGCGGAGATTCTAAAAGAGAAAGCTGACCCCACCAAGAAGTTGCCCCACATTGAAAGTTATGATGGATCGGGGGATCCCTACGACCACAGTCAAGCGTTCGACCGACTGATGGATTATTATGACTTTAGTGATGCTGCTAAGTGTCATACTTTTGTCACGACGCTCAGAAAAGATGCCAGACAGTGGATGGGGACCTTGCCCTCGGATTCAATTTCCTCTTGGGCAGACATGTGCAGTAAGTTTCATGCTCACTTTGGGAGCAATAAAAGGAGGGGAAAACCAACTAGCTCGTTGGCTCAGGTTCGACAGTATTCAAATGAGTATTTGGGCCAATATGTGAAGCGGTTCCGTGAAGTAGTTGGCCAAGTGACAGACCTGAACGACCTACAAGCTGTGGGACTATTTTAGAATGGGTTAGATTTGGTCAAATCAGAAAAGTTGGTGAAGAAATTATTTTTTCACCACCCGAAGAGTCTCGCTGAAGCCTTCGACAAAGCTGAAGGCTATATCGTGGTGGTGGAAGCCATGAATGTTCCTCAAACGTTCTTCTTCGCACTCGAACAAGGAGACAGACGGACGTAATGTATGTGGATCATAAGAAGAATGAAGGAAATAAAGACCACTATGAAGGCGGGTCAAAGAAGTACAACAATTGGAGACAGGGTGGAGGACGTTCGTCCGCTCCAGCCCAGAGAGTAAATAGAACGTATACTGCACTCAACACTGATAGGGCTGTTATCTTGGATCAGATTAAGAATCAACCTATCTTCGAGCCACCTCGAGATAACATTAAGCTCGGAAAAGGAAATTCTCATAAGTATTGTGACTATCATCAGGCTTCGGGTCACGATACGAATGACTGTGCAAGTTTGAAAGATTTCATTGAGAGGAAGGTATAAGGTGAGGCTTTAGTTCAAGATGTGGTCGCCGTAATCTAATCAACAAAGCAGGATAGAGGGCTGTTCGACAAATTTCAACCAGGTTAAAAGAAGCGTTACGGGCTCGGACACTGACTGCAAGGCATGTGATAGATGTAATCACTGGGGGTACTTTTGGCAAACTTGTTGGAAAGAAGCGCCAAACTCACTTGGATTCGGTCATGTCAGTGGCGGGTACCCTCCCGAAGACTGATAGACCTTATCCAAGTACGGTAATCTCCTTTACTGACGAGGATTACCCTTCGAAAACCATCGAACCGCATGAGGGATCATTGGTACTGACTGCGCAAGTGGGTTCGGTGGATATGAAGAGAATGATGGTAGATAATGGGTCTTCTATAAATATTCTATATGCCCACGCTTATCAGAGGATGCATCTAGACGGGCGGAAGATGGAGATAGGGCAGGAGGCTCCTTTGTACGGTTTTAGTAACGATCCGGTCAAGGTGGCTGGAACCATTGAACTACCGGTCATCTTCGGAACGGCCCCTCGGCAGGTAGAAATTATTTGCAAATTTAATATTGTGCACGTAGATTCTACTTATAATGCTATTTTGGGGAGGCCTACTTTAATTGCTTTACAAGCTGTGACCTCGATCCCTCATTTCAAAATCAAATTTCCTATGGCTCATGGGGTCGTTGAGGTGAAAGGAGATTTGGATCTGGCCAGAAGATGTTATTGAAATGTTAGGATCACTTCGGGAGTGGGGGTATCGAAGCAAAAGCAGACCATGGCGATAGAGATCGAACCTTCACCGAGAGCGCCCAACCATTGGTCATGCCAAATGAAGAAATAGAGAGATAGAGCTCATCCCGCAAGGCGAACAAGACGGTGAAAATAGGTTCGGTTCCGCTTTACCTCACGGACGAACCTCACGGAACTCCCCGCGATGCTATGTTGACATATTCGCATGGGAACCTCGTGATATCTTGCCAAGTGAGCGGGGATATTGCTTTGAGCATCGGTTGGAAGTGAACCCGCCAAAGAAGCGGTTGATAGAAGAGAGGATCTTTGCACTGGCGCCAATGATCATCGATGAAGAGATTGCAAAACTGTTGGCAGCTGACTTCATCTTTGAGATCGACTACCCGCAGTGGATGGCAAATGTGGTGCTGGTCTAGAAGCAGAACAGGAAATGGCGAGTCTGCATCGACTATACCGATCTGAACAAATCTTGTCCAAAGGATTTCTACCCGTTACCCCACATCGATCAGCTCATTGATGCCACTTCGGGGTATGCTTTGTTGAGTTTTATGGATGCATTCTCTGGATATCATCAGATTTCCATGTGCAAAGAGGATATACCGAAGACGGCGTTCATTACGCATCGTTCGGTATATGCCTATAAGAAAATGACCTTCGGCCACATCAATGCCGGAGCCACATATCAGAGGATGATGAACTATGTCTTCAGATATCAGCTGGGCAAGAATATGGAGGTGTACGTGGATGACATGATTGTCAAAAGCATGTTGGTGCATAAACATCTGGATGATTTGGAAGAATGCTTTCAGACGGTTTGCCACCACAAATTGAGACTGAATCCTGCTAAGTGCACCTTCGGATTAGGGGCTGGTAAGTTTTTGGGTTATCTTGTCAGCCAGAGGGGAATTGAAGCCAATCCAGAAAAAATTCAAGCGATCCTAAACATGAAGACTCCTCAGTCATTTAAAGATGTTCAACGTCTGACTGGAAGGATTGCAGCTTTGAGGAGGTTCATGTCCAAGTCGGCAGAGAGATGTTTGCCATTTTTTGATACGTTGAAAGGGCCGAAGAATGCAAAGACGTTCCAATGGACTTCGAAGTGTGAGGACGCCTTTCAGAGCACCAAGTCCTACTTATCTTCGGCGCCTTTGTTGGTGAAGCCCGCTCTTGCTGAGCCTCTATATTTGTACTTAGCACTAGTTCATCAAGCGATGGAGCAGCTTTTGGTGCGTGAGGTTGGGGTAAGCAAAGACACGGGTTTATTATGTAAGCCATGTCCTTCTGGATGCTAAAATAAGGTACCCAAACATTAAAAGTTTGCTTTTGTTTTAATAATCTGCTAATGAAAGCTTAGGCAATACTTCCAACAGAGATTGGTAATAAGATACACAGATCGGCCATTGAAGAAGATTATGGGCGGACACGAGGTATCGGGGAGATTAAATTGCATGGACGATGGAGTTGTCCCAATTTTTCATTGAATATCATCCCCGAACCGCCATCAAGGGCGGTGCTTTGGCTGATTTTGTAGTTGAATGTTCGCTTTCCTGAAGTCGATGAAGCCGTATGGTCGGTGAAGGATCCGACAGCAGCGATTCTGGCATCCTTCAATGTAAGCGAGTTCATGGATGCTATATGCAGACGGGTCTTCTACTACTGACGCCGATGGAGCGAGGATTATTCGACGAGTCCGAGGGATTCAAAGTCTGACAGCCATCGATTGCTCAAAGCGATTTAACAACGAAGTTTAGTAGTATGAGGTCAGATCATCGCAGGTTACTGACTAGCGAAGAATCTTGAAGTGCAGAGAATAGTCATCTTCAGCGATTTGAAAGTAGTATGCACACAAGCCAATCATGTTTGATGATAAAGCATATACTTTGTAACAATCTTATTCATTTATTAATAAAAAGTATTAATTTATTAAAGGCTTTTAATTATCTACATGATATCGCTTTTACAATATGTGATAAACCCATAGTTTTAAGCAATGCTTTTAGAATAATGATGATGATCATTCTAATGAGATCTAAATTCTTAAAGCTTAAAACTAAAATAGTTCCCAATCATTGGATTACTAAATTGGGGATTAGTGAATCCTGGATAGATTGGTACATACGTTCTTGCTTTCATTGGATGAGGATGATTGATCTCATGATCATTTGTGTGGAGACACTAAAGCAAGTATGTAGGTGCTTATTAGAGAATAAGTTCAATCGAACGTGGCTCGCTTAGGAATACCTAATGGAGTTTTATTTGCTGTCAAATAGAATTCTGTAGTGATAGTAAGACAAGTGATCCTTGGACTTGAGATCATCATAGATCTTGTGTATGATGAGTTATACTTTGACTTATTCCTTAAGACCCTTAGGGTATATCAAAGGGTATGCTTGGGTATAATAAGTTGTATATGGAGATAATGTATGATCAATAAAGAATCTACCACTTCTAATAAAAGAAGAGAAATGTCCTATGTGATTCGATAAATGACAACCCAAAGAGTCCTTGGCAAGGCGTAATGAAATTAGAAAGGAGTTTCTAATTTGCATTATTTGAGTTGTGCGTTTAAGGATCGAAATACATATAATTAAATAAAATAAGACTTGACAAAGAATTCCATGTCTTATATTTAATTGGGACATCAGATGGTGGAAGGATTGAATTGTACGGTAACTATTTACTCAAAGGTTCTTTTATGATTAATGTTGAAATCTATATTATCCGGAAAGTCGTTGATCGCTTAGGAGGCTTATCCCTATTGTAGAATAAATATTATTTAAATAAATTAATTGTTTAATTTATTTATTTAAATAAGATTAGAATTGTTCTAATTGATTTATTCACAACCTATTTAATATGGAGAACCTAAAGGGTCACACCATAAAAAGGAAGAATAATTATTTAAGAAGTTAATGGCATAATCGTAATAATATAGTTAAGTATATTTAATTTAATCTATGGTGATAGAATAAATTAAATAGCTTAATATTTATTATTTAATATTTTAGAAATATTAAATATAAATTAATAAGAGGAGTCTTATTAATATTATTACAATTATTATTATTTTAATTTCTAAAGAGTTTAGAAATTAATTTAATATAAGTACTCTCATTCATTCCTAATAAGATTAGGAGGGAAAATTAGTTAAAGGAGTTTAATTAATTATCCCTAATAAGATTATGGAGCTTAATAAATTAAAAGAATTTAATTAATTAAATAAAACCCAATTCCTTAATTGTTAAGGTGGGTTGCCCACATCTATTAATAAGAGGAGTCTTATTATGGGTGATGGGTTGTTGACTTTTCAATATACGACATAATTCCAATTGTTGGGAGAGTACACCCTTTCTATAGAGATAGAAAAACTAGGGTTTAGCCAACCACCCTTTTTCTTGAATCATTATTATTCCTTGGTGGATCACCTCTAGAGGCCAAACATATGGTTGGCTAACGTTGATCAAAGGAAGGAACAAAACCCCGGTGGATTCAAGTTGAACGCGAAAGGATTTGGAGGTGAACTTGTACCTGAGGAAGCTCGATCTTCAAGGGTATGATTTTATTCTTTATCTTTTCGTTTAATTAATAATTGTGCATAAAGGGTGATCCGGGTATATGGTTTGTAAATTTTTTAAACTCTGATTTTTCACGTTTCCGCACTTTTTATGCAATTTGATTGCTTCATGAATATTACAAACATAACACGATTCTCAGTTAGTCGTTAAACAACTCTTTGGAGATTACGAAGCTCGAGGCCCAAGAATGATCAAGTATTTGGCAAAATTAAAAGAACGACTTCAGTATTTCCAATCCTACGAGTTTCAGGGGGTCGAACGTAATAACAATTCCATGGCTGATGCACTCTCCAAATTAGCCACTACGGATGTTAACGTTTTTGATGGGTCGGTTTACTTAGAAATTTTGCAACATCCTAGTGTTCATCATGAATCGGTAATGTCGTTAATGACCAACTAATCACCGGTTGACTCCATATCTGGAGTATCTGGCAGATGGCGTCTTACCTTCAGATCAGATGCTAGTTAAGAAAATCAAGTACAAGAGTGCTAATTTTGTTTTGATTGATGGAGATCTGTTCTGAAGGGCTTTCTCGTCCCCACTACTAAAATGTTTGACTCCATCAGAAGCTGAATATGCTCTCCGAGAGGTACATGAAGGCATCTGTGGCGACCATATGGCTGCTAAGTCATTAGCCTATAAAGTACTTCGTCAGGGGTATTACTGGCCTACCATATTCAAGGAAGCGACTGAGTACGTCAAGAAGTGCGAGAAGTGTCAACTCAACAGTCCGATACCACATCAGCTACCAGAAGAGCTATACTCGATCTTATCTCCTATACCCTTCGCTGTTTGGGGGGTTGATATACTGGGTCCACTATCGAAAACAAAAGGTCAAGTCAGTTTTGTTATAGTTGCCATCGACTATATGACCAAATGGGTAGAAGCAAATCTACTTAGGTTAATAACGGAACATGAATGCTTGAAATTTTTGAAAGAATCAGTAGTATTTCGTTTCGGAATTCCTAAGGTGGTAATATCGGACAATGGGCGTCAGTTTGTGGGATCAAAATTTGATGCATTTTTGACAGAACTGGGGATCCAGCACAGAAAGACTTCAGTGGCTCATCCTCAGTCAAACGGACAAGTCGAAGTGACCAATAGAACGCTGCTGAATGGGATCAAGCGCAGATTGGACGAAGCCAAGGGAAGATGGCCAGAAGAGCTGCTCAGCGTGTTATGGGCTTATCGGATTACTCCGAAGACTACAACAGGGGATTCACCTTTCAGACTGGCCTATGGTACTGATGCCTTAGTCCCAGTTGAAATTGGATCTCCAAGTCTTCGAGTTAGTCAATTCAAAGAGATCTACAATGAAGAAGGACTAAAAGCCAATCTCGATTTGTTTGACGAAGTCAGAGAAATTGTGACGCCCCCAAAATAGGTATACATCACCCATTCTGAGTTGTCAATACATGATACAGAAACAACTACAACTTTATTATTACAACATATAAACTGTGAGTTTAAATACAGATATTGCCATCTAGACAATATCCACACACAAATAAATCCCCATCATAATTATTGATACATTATTTTACAAAAATGGTGAGGACTACTAAACAACTCTCTCTAGAACCTTCATTCTATACCCCGACTAGTACTCACTACATTCTCGCTTCCTGAGAAGAAAAATGGAACAACAAGGAAAAGGGTGAGCTCAACTAGCCCAGTAAAGAATATTATGACTAAGATAATGTACAACAAATTATCGTTAGTCTTCAACAGGAAAAAATCTAATAGAATACAATAGACAACAAGTTTTTAAATCAATATTCGCAGCGGAAATAAAAATTCATTAGAAGAGTTAAGTAGAGAATGCAAACTACTATCTTCTATGTATGAATTTAAAAGTTCATCGCCTATCTTTTATCCCTGTAATATCAATCAATATATATCTGAAATCAAATATTCATCTTTGCACTACAGGCCAAAGATATTCATCATTAATCATGTTCATCTAAACACTGCTCATCTTTACACTACGGGCCAAAGATATTCATCGAAATCATTCATCTTTACTCTGAAAGCCAAAGATATTCAATAATATCATCATTTAAGACCGAGGATGATGAAAAATATTTTAAAGAAACGAATCCAAAGGAAACAAAATGACAAGGATTAAGGATTAAGGATTCAGTACTTTGTTTTATCCATGTCCAACAATACCTCAAAAATAATCATAGTGGTGTAAAATTCAAGAATGATCAAAACATGGATACAATCAAAGCTAGTATCTAGAATAGATATTTTGAATGAAAAGAAAATTTTTCATTTTTCGATGAATAAAGGTCGTATTAAGTGAATAAGATCAGATACGTGAATAAAGGTCGTATACGTAAATAGTAACTCCAACACCAAAAGTTCCAAATTTGATAAAAACTTCGAGATCAATATTTCAACATAATGATATTGAAGAAATAATATCATTACGAAAAAAAATAATATCCCTTACCTCGAAGATACTTCTAAATTTAAACACCGATATAAAGCTATGACTTGAACTTGCACCGTATAGCAATACTCAAAGTATACTCAAAATACTCACAAGAATACGCCGATAATATAGAGAGAAAAACTTCAGCTTTAGTGTGTGATTTTAATTCTAACCCAAGACCCTATTTATAGAAATTCTTTAGAACACCAAAGCAGTAAAATTTAATAAAATATTAATAAATTTATATAAATCATACACAAACTTGGAAATTCTGATTTCAGCATATTTTGCAACACATGTGCCCACCAACGAACCACAAAAAAACGTTTTTGTTATTTTTTTAAACAATTAAAACTTCCAAAAATCAATTATTTCTAACTCCTAACTTCAATAATTCACAATAAATAGTCCTTTTGTCGGAAAATTCAAACTCGTGAATTTTTATAGGAAATTCAATTCTCTACAACTTTGCGTAAGAAAGTTTTTCCAAATTTCAAACAAAAAATTGATCAAAATCCACAAACCAAGCGATTTTACAAAGCTATAATCAAATTTCACCAATAAATGGGGTCCACCGACATGTTTAACATGTTTTAAACATTTATTGCAACAAAAATACTCTTCCTCCTCGTATACTCATATATCCCACATTCGTTGTAAAAAATATCACCATTATTATATTATTAAAATAATATATTTTAATGAATTATTTTATCGTAAAAAGATAAAATATTAATTTTAACAATTGTCATTTTAAAAATTTTCTCCATCTATATCCACATAAAATCAATATTTTCCTCATCATATAAATCAATAATTAATTATTCACAAATAATATTACGAAATCACAATCTCGGCAACCGTGCCATTCCTGGAAAGAAGGGCTTTCCAATAAGAATTTCTCCTTCTTCTTGCCGCAATTAGGTGACCAAACCTCTCCTTAGATGAACTTTCTAGACATTGCCAATAATGTTATCTAATAATATTATTCAGATAATATGAATTATTGCTTCGATAATGAAAAATACTTGTAATAATGACAATTATTGAAACAACAACAATATAAAATATCAACGCAAAGAATTATTAAATCAATAAAATAATCGAATAAGAATTATCATGTAACCATTATTGAGTAGTGCCTTCTTACGTAAGAATCAATAATTGGTGCAATACCGTGCTATCTTCTTGTGTTTTAACCAATCGAGTATTTTAACAAGATAATATTGATAATAACTACGTTGTTATTTTTAAACAACTTATATTTGTCGCTTTCTTCATCCAATCGCTTTCCGTTATGGGGGCCACAAAAGATCCTAAGGCCAGTGTCATTTAATATTCCCAATGAAGAAGAATATTCCACGACCAAACGAATATTCCCTACAACAATGAATATTTTATAACCACTTACTTATTTTGAAATATTTATGATTTTACCCTAACTATCCACATTAATCAAATCAACCCTTACTATTTCAAAATAATAAATAGAGAAAATTAAATTTCATTAATAATAAGTTGGGGTCTTACAACCTCCCTCCTTATGAAATTTCGTCCTCGAAATTGACGTGATGACGCACTGTGTTTCGAAAAGGTGAGGATACCTCGCTTTCATTTCCGCTTCCAATTCCAGTGTCATTTCTCTATAAGCATGATTCCTCCACGTAACTTTAACTTGTGGTATGACCTTTCATGTAAGACATGCTCTTTCCTATCCAAGATCTTGACAGCACCTCCTCACACGTTAAGTCTTTGGCTATCTCGTCCTGGTTTAACTCTATAACGTGGTTCGGTCTTTCACATATTTACTGAAGTACGAGATATGTGAAACACATTATGAACACGAGACATACTCGAGAGGTAACGCCACCATAGGCTACATTTCCTACTCGGTCAAGAATTTGAAATGGACCAATAAATCGTGGATTGAGTTTTCCTCTCTTCTCAAATCTTGTAACTCCTTCCATGGAGCAACTCGCAACAATACATGATCCCCTATACTAAATTCCACGTCCTTTCGATGAAGATCTGCATAACTCTTTTGTCGATCTTGTGCCGCTTTAGTATACGTTGTCGAATTATTTGGATCTTTTCAGGTGATCATACATACTAACTTTCGGTCCCAACAATGTTGCTTCACCCACCTCATCCCAACATATTGGAGAATGACATTTTCGTCCATATAATGCTTCAATGGAGCCACACCTATACTTGCTCGAGCTGTTGTTGTAGGAGAATTCCACCAATGGTAAATACTTATCCCAACCGCCTTGAAGTCTAGGACACGAGTCTTAATAGATCTTCAAGAGTTTGAATAGTCCTCTGTGATTGTCCGTCTGGTTTGGGGATGGTATGCAAACTAAATCGCAAATCCGCTCATATAGCTTTTTGCAAGCTAACCCAAAATCTTGAAGTGAATCTTGGGTCACGATCCGAAACTATGGATCTTTTGGCATGCCATGCAACCTCACAATTTCATTCACGTCATACCAAGCAAGACGTTCAAGGAATAAGTCTCCGTATCGGCAAGAAATAAGCGCACTTGGTTAATCTATCAACAATAACCCAAATAACATTGATGCCTTGAGAAACCGTAGGAAGACCCGTAGAACGAAATCCATGGTAATGTGTTCCCACTTCCATTTCGGGAATCTCAAGTGGTTGCAACGGACCCTTAGGTACTAGATGCTCGCCTTTACACGCTAGGCAAGTTAAACACATCGAGATAAACTTTGCAATCTCTCTCATCATATTGTTCCACCAAAATGTATGTCAAGATCACGATACATTTTAGTACTTCCGAGGATGGATTGCAAATGGTGTATTGTGTGCCTCCAATATAATCTTGTACTTCAAATCGAGTCGTTAGAACACAAAGTCTAGAGTGGACTCAAGTATTCCTTCTTCATCAATTCTCGCTTAGGATAGCTCCTTCTTGTACTTTCTTCTTCATATGCATCACCCGATCGATGGCTTGAAAGCAACCTTAACTTTTTCTATTAAAGTTGGCTCTGCGTATACTTGACATCATCGCACTCTCGTTCCCGCATATGATCTTTTTTTCACTCAACGCGTCATTTACCACGTTCGCTTTTCGAGGATGGTATTGAATAGTGTGGTCGTAGTCTTTCAATAGCTCGAGCCAACGTCATTGCGCATGTTGAGTTCTTTTTTGAGTGAAGAAATATTTAAGGTTTTTATGGTCCGAATATATCTCCACTTTCTCCCCATATAGATAGTGCCTCCATATCTTTAAGCGAAAACGATCACGCTTAACTCTAGATCATGGTAGGATAATTCCTCTCATACTCTTTAAGTTGTCGCGAGGCATAAAGGCTATGACTTTCCCACGCCGCATGAGAACACATCCTAACCCTTTGCCTCAAGCATCATTGTAGATAACAAATCCATCCGAACCGGATGGTATTGTTAGAAACAGCCGAAATAAGTCTCCTCTTAAGCTCTTGGAAACTCTTCTCGCATTCTTCGCTCCAAACGAATTTTGTATCCTTTCGAGTTAGTTGAGTTAATGGAGTAGCGATTCGAGATAACCCTTCCACGAATCTCCGATAATAACCATTTAAGCCCAAAAGCTACGTTTCTTGATCACCGACTTTTGTTGCTCTAACTTTGTATTGCTTCAATCTTTGCGGATCAACAGATACTCCATGTTTCGACACCACGCGCCCAAGGAATGCTACTTCCTCAAGCCCGAACTCGCATTTCTTCAATTTGGCATATAGTTTGTTTTCACGAAGCCTTTGAGTACCAAATTAAATTGTGCTCATGATCTTCACGACTTTTGGAATATATGAGGATGTCATCAATAAAAACAACAACGAATCGATCCAAATATTCCTTGAATAGTCGCTTTATCATATACATGAAAGCCATAGGAGCATTAGTTAGTCCGATAGACATGACTAAGAATTCATAATGCCCGTCATCGAGTTCTAAAGGCGATCTTTGAATATCCTCTCGCCTAATCTTCACCGATGATATCCGAGAATCGAAGATCGATCTTTGAAAAAATTGTGCCCCTTGCAATCGGTCAAACAGGTCATCAATACGAGGTAGAGGATACCTATTCTTGATGGTGACATGGTTCAATTACCGATAGTCAATACAAAGTCGCATACTCCCGCCTTTCTTCTTTTTACTAATAAAACAGAGCACCCCAAGGAGATGTACTAGGGACGAATGAAACCGATGTCCAACAATTCTCAGAGTTGGACCTTTAACTCCTAAAGTTCAATAGGAGCTATTCGATATGGGGTTTTAGAAATGGGCTTTGTACGAGGTTCAATGTGACGCCCCCAAAATTGGGTATACATCACCCATCTTGGGTCGCCACTTACATGGTACAGAATTTAAATACAACTTATTAACATAACTGCCAAGTGGTACAATACGACATAAACCGTGAGTTTAAATACAAATACCGCTTCTACTAGATATTATACAAACTCAAAAAAAAAGTCCTCATTACAATTATTATCACACTATTTCACGAATAGTGAGGACTACTAATGCTATCTTCGGGACCATCACTGCTTCCCCGACTCGTCCCAAATTTATTTTCTCTCTCTCAAGAGAACGGTGAAAGAAAGGGTGAGCTCAACTAGCCCAAAGAAGAAATATTATGACTAAGATAATGCGTAATAAATTATCAATAGTCTTCAACAATGTTAAACCGATAAAATACAATAGACAACCAAGTTTAATCACAATGGAATATCTGATCCATTAAAAGAGTCAAGTAGAAAATAAAGTCTACTATCTTTTGGTTTTAAAAGGTTTTCATCATCATTATAAATTTGAGACTCGACTTTAATAAATATTCCACATCATCGAATCACCCCTACGCACTACTGACCAATGATATTCTTTAGTATCACGACCACAATTATTCATGCATCTACGGGCCAAGAATATTTGTGTATTCATTAATGGTCATGATCATGCCAACAATCGTCCACCAATGCACTACTACTAATCGAGGATTTTTATCACATCATTTGTAACATTACGGTCGTGATTACACGAATAGTCTCTGGTCATAATCATACCAAGTCCATCTACGCACTACTGAAGCCACAAATGACTTTCAACATAATATAAACATGAGGATGATGACAATGATATAAGAATTCAATAAAAACAAGTTCAAGAATTATTTTATCCGAGAATTATTAACGTCCAAATTATCAACACGATCATCTTTGTTTTGTAGAGTAAAATTCAAGAATGATCGGGAAGAATATTTCCATGAAAGATATCGGATGAAACGCAAATATCAAGGATATTCCACTAATTTCATGGAGTATAGAAGTCAAAGTTTTAACTAACCGGGTATAATAAAGAATAGAATAACAAAAGAAATCACCACGCATGAGATAGACCCATGACAGCAAAAGTTATTCCAATGTAATAATAAATAACGGAACCAGTCCCAAAGTAAAACGCATGCACGTGGATGATCCAATGTATGTAATAATAAAAAGATTTTAACCAGTCCTAAATAAAACACACGCATGTGATTTTCCAAATGTAATAATAGAAGAATGTCACCAAGTATAGGTAAACCACGTATACAAAAAGTTATTCCAACCGAGAATAATAAGCAATGGAATAACAACAGCTTCTCTTCATGAATAAGAAAGAATAACACCCTTTACATTTGGTAGAGATTGAATACTGCAAGCAGGTAGTAAACAAAATACTCTTCTTCTTTCTTTATTCTCTCTATACTTTCTCTCTCTATAGCTTGAATGAATTCATGAAAATAATGAAGCCCTAGGCCTCTATTTATAGAAGATTTCTAGCTTAACACCGCCGTGTGAAAAGGCAAGTGGCTCATGACTAATGATGTGAAAAGAAAAGTGGTTTGACCTTTCAGTAATGTGAAACGACAAGTGGTTCGACGCTCAGTAATGTGAAAACGACAAGTGGTTCGACGTCCGTAAAGGTAATTACTATTAACGAAGGTAAATACTATTAACGAAGGTAAATACTATTCACAAGGGTAATTACTATTGACGAAGGTAATTACTATCGACGAAGGTAAATACTATTCACAAGGGTAATTACTATATCGACAAAGGTAATTACTTATTGACGAAGGTAAATACTATCGATGAAGAAGAGACTCTTAGATGATGACATACGAGCCCCCATAAAATAATCAAACTTACCACAAATCATTTTTTTTTTCATCAACACATATTTAATCTTTCAACAATTATTAATCATTTATAACTTGTCGTCTCAATTATTGATTTAATACTATAACATATTATACGGATGATCTTCGTGACAATAATTGAATCAATAATATAAGAGATATGATCGCAAAGAATTATCGTGAGAATAATTGAGCATAAATTGTGGTGACTTCTCACGTAAGCATCAATAATCAATACTGTGTGCTACTTATGCAACCAATGCGTATTCATCGTACTTTTTTACCATAATTGTAGTTCAACAGCTTTTAACGAATAACACCTCCGTAGTTATTTTTATAAAATATTTTTGTCGTTTTCTCTATCCGATAATAATTTGCATTGTAATCCACTAATGATTGAGTAGTTATCGAATATTCCCTAACAAAAAGAATATTTCCCAAACCAAACGAATATTTTATAACAACTTGCATACTTTTGCAAAATTTATAAATATTACCCACAACTATAACATTATATCAAATTTATTCCATAATATTCAAAAATAATATTTATAGAAAAATTCATCTTTATTTATAAAAGTCAGGGTCTTACATTCAAGATCAATAAAGAATTCAATTTCACGTTACGGGGGTAGACCGGAAAGTTCTTCAGAAATACGTCGTGGAAAGTCAATAACAACAGGAATATTATTCAAATTTGACGTGTCTTTATTCAAATCCATAACATGGGCTAAGAAAGCTTGACATCCGCTTTTTTCAATAAACGAATAGCTTTATGATTAGATATGACAATGATTGATTTTAATGGTTTAGTTGCTTGAATTAGCACAACAAAGTTGTTTAGGAATATGAAAGCTAACAACCTTACGAAAAACAATCAATTTTGGCATGATGTGTAGTTAACCAATCAATCCCTAAAATCACATCAAAAGCAAGTATCTTTAAAGAGATAAGGTCAACAGTAAGGTGATGGTGCCAACTTGAATCAAACAAGATTTATAAACGAAGGATGTGATGAAAGTTTCTCCTAACTGGAGTTTCCACAGATAGGTCAAAGTCTAATTTCTCCTGAGTCAAGTTTAAACGTTGAGCACAAGCAAGAGAGATAAATGAATGAAGTAAAGACCGTATCAAGTAAGGTATAAACTTCAAGAATTTATAAATAAATTTACCCGTGATCACCTCGTTTGGGTTCCTCGCATTTTGACCACCACAACAAACGCTCTTCCGGGCTCGCTGACTTTGACTTTTCCGGGACGATCTTTTCGAGTCACCGTCCCGCTTGAACTAGGTTTCACTACGTGATAATATCGAGCGATATGTCCTTTCTTTCCATAATTATAGCATACCTTGAATCATGTGGGACAGGTTTGGACCGATATGTCCCTCTTTCCGCATTTATAGCATATGATACGATCTGTGGTCGCTTCTCCACCCTTAGAACCGATTCTTGTCACCAAGACCGCTGTCTTCATATGGTCATTGTTAAATCTCCTTTTTTAAAATCTCCTCCTAACTCGCTTCTTCTATTTTCATGGCTATGATTACCACTAGAGTGGTTACCATTTTGTCCGTCTTTTTCTTTCTCCGCCGGTTATCATTGTTTTGTTGACTACCATCTCCTAGATGATCCTCGGTTGGGTCCTCAACCGACTGCACTCGTTATCTCGCTCTAATAATTGAGCCCTCACTTACAACATCCGAATAGAGAAAATTTATGAGAAATGAGATATCGGCGACGACGGGTTTCAAACCTCTAAGAAACATCCGTGTCATACGCTCCTCATTCTCCACCAAATGAGGTGCAAACCGATAACTCTCGCAAACTTTTCCTCGTCTCGAGACACCGCCATGTTGTTCTCGCTCAAATCTAATAAACTCCACTTCCTTCATACGACGAACACTTTCGTGAATGTATTTATCATTAAATAGTTTCAAACGCTCTCCCAAGACATCTTGAGTGTTCTTGGATGGGTACGCTTATAGACTCCCACCAGAAGTCCCCTCGCCCACTAAACATAAAGGTGGCGAATGGAACCTTCTCGTTCTCCGCATCCCAAGACATCGAATATCTTGGTAATTTGCTTGACCCATGTTTCCGCCTATGATCGGATCTCGCTTCCCTTAAATTCGTGGTCCCAACTCTTTGAATCGCTTGGGTTGTGACAACCCGTGAATTGCTATCATTTCTCCTCATATTTTGAACACGAGTCTCCTTCATCCGATTTTGCATGAACTACAAAAAGCTTCTAAACATCCCCTCGTTCATCATCTCGCTTCGCAGGGTGTTGTTCATGGAGGAACATTGCCACTGCATGTTAGACGCTTCTTCTCGTTGGGTGAATACAAAGGCGTCTCCACTGGCCTCATTTCCATTGTTAATATTCTCATCGACATTCTCAAATCTTCGCTATAAAACAAGGGTTAATTAAGGAAATCAATATATCACATAATATCCCTATATCTTCGACCAACTAACAAATAAGCTTAGGAAGGACACACTAGCGAAGGATTTACTCGTTTCTCCCTCCTAGTTCTATTCCCCGATCTCCGCCAGAGATCATATCCCTAAGCTCGATACCAACCGTGGCGCCCCAAAATAGGTATATACATCACCCATTCTCGAAATTGTCAATACATGGAATGTAAACAACTACAACTTTATTATTACAACATATAAATCGTGAGTTTAAATGCGAGATATTGCCATCTGTATACAATAACCACACGCAAATAAATCCCCATCATAATTATTGATACATTATTTTACAAAATGGTGAGGACTACTAAACAACTCTCTCTGTAACCTTCATTCCATACCCCAACTAAGACTCGCTACATTCTCGCTTCCCGAGAAGAAAAATGGAACAACAAGGAAAAGGGTGAGCTCAACTAGCCCAAGAAGAATATTATGACTAAGATAATGTACAACAAATTATCGTTAGTCTTCAACAGCAAAAATCTAATAGAATACAATAGACAACAAGTTTTTAAATCAATATTCGCAATGAAATAATAATTCATTAGAAGAGTTAAGTAGAGAATGAAAACTACTATCTTCTATGTATGAATTTAAAAGTTCATCGCCTATCTTTTATCCTCAGTAATATCAATCAATATATATCCTAAATCAAATATTCATCTTTGCACTACAGTGCCAAAGATATTCATCGATTAATCATGTTCATCTAAACACTGCTCATCTTTACACTACGTGCCAAAGATATTCATCGAAATCATTCATCTTTATGTACTACGTGCCAAAGATATTCAATAATATCATCATTTAAGATCGAGGATGATGAAAAATATTTTTAAAGAAACGAATCCAAAGTGAAACAAAATGACAAGGATTAAGGATTAAGGATTCGTACTTTGTTTTATCCATGTCCAACAATACCTCAAAATAATCATAGTGGTGTAAAATTCAAGAATGATCAAAACATGGATACAATCAAAGCTAGTATCCGATTAGATATTTTTGACTGAAAAGAAAAATTTTCATTTTTCAATGAATAAAGTCATATTCGTGAATAAGATCAGATAATCGTGAATAAGGCCAGATATCGTAAATAGTAACTCCTCGACACCAAAAGTTCCAAATTTGATAAAAAAACTTCAGATCAATATTTCAACATAATGATATTGAAGAAATAATATCATTACGAAAAAAAAAAAAATATTCCTTACCTCGAAAGATCAAGATTTTAAATTTGAAACCGGATATAAAGCATGACTTGAACTTGCACCGTGATAGCAATACTCAAAGTATACTCAAAATACAAACAAGAATACGCTTCGATAATATAGAGAGAAAACTTCAATTTCGTGTGATTTTCAATTCTAACCCAAGACCCTATTTATAAGAAATCGCTTAGAACACCAAAGCGAAAATTTAATAAAATATTAATAAATTTATATAAATCATACGCAAACTTGGAAATTCTGATTTCAAAGCATATTTTGCAACACACATGTGCTCACCAACGAACCACAAAAACGTTTTTGTTATTTTTAAACAATTAAAACTTCCAAAAATCAATTATTTCTAACTCCTAACTTCAATAATTCACAATAAATAGTCCTTTTGTCGAAAAATTGAAACTCATGAATTTTTATAGGAAATTCAATTCTCTACAACTTTACGTAAGAAAGTTTTTCCAAATTTCAAACAAAAATTGACCCAAAATCCACAAATCCAAGCGATTTTACAAAGCATAATCAAATTTCAAATCAATAAATGGGGTCCACCGACATGTTTAACATGTTTTAAACATTTATTGCAACAAAAATACTCTTCCTCCTCGTATACTCATATATCCCACATTCGTTGTAAAAAATATCACCATTATTATATTATTAAAATAATATATTTAAATGAATTATTTTATCAGAAAAAGATAAAATATTAATTTTCAACAATTGTCATTTTAAAAATTTTCTCCATCTATATCCACATAAAATCAATATTTTTCTCATCATATAAATCAATAATTAATTATTCACAAATAATATTACAGAATCACAGTACTGGCAACCAGGCCGTTCCCAGGAAAGAGGGGGCTTTCCAATAAGAATTTCTCCTTACTGACGCGCAATTAGGTGACCAAACCTCTCCTTAGACAGAACTTTCTAGACATTGCCAATAATGTTATCTAATAATATTATTCAGATAATATGAATTATTGCTTCGATAATGAAAAATACTGTGTAATGACAATTATCAAACAACAAAGAATATAAAATATCAACGCAAAGAATTATTAAATCAATAAAATATCGAATAAGAATTATCAGTAACCATTATTGAGTAGTGCCTTCTTACGTAAGAATCAATAATTGGTGCAATACCGCAGGCTATATTCTTGTGTTTTAACCACCGAGTATTTTAACAAGATTAATCTGTGAATAACTACTACCGTTATTTTTAAACAACTTATATTTATCGCTTTCTTCATCCAATCGCTTTCCGTTATGGGGCCCATAAAAAGATCATATCGTCAGCATTTAATATTCCCCAACAAAGAAGAATATTCCAAGACCAAACGAATATTCCCTTAATAACAATGAATATTTTATAACCACTTGCTTATTTTGAAATATTTGCGTATTTTACTCCAAACTATCCACATTAATCAAATCAACCCTTACTATTTCAAAATAATAAATGGAGAAAATTAAATTTCATTAATAATAAGTTGGGGTCTTACAGAAATAGCCTTGGTTAAGCTAGCAGCCTATCAACGGAGAGTAGCCAAGCATTACAACAAGGGGGTAAAGCTTCGCATATTTGAAGTGGGAGATTTTTTTCTCAGGGAAGTCGAATCATCTACACCTCAGAATTTGGGAAAGCTGATGCCGAACTGGGAAGGACCGTATGAAGTCACTAAAGTGCCGAAGTCGGGGACTTATCGGTTGAAGGCATTGGATGGGTCAGCAATTAAAAATACTTGGCATGCCGGTAGGCTTAGGAAGTACTTTCAGTAAATACAATGGCATTACATCAGAAGTCTGTAAATATTCTCATCATCATCAATAAAAGTTACCTTTTTCCTCAAACAAATCTTGTCTTCGTTCTCGTTCGCCTCGAGGGTGTAAGAGGTTCGGAGGACTCACGACCATTCGATGGTAGCCTTAATGGCAGGTGGACCTTATGGGTTTGTCAGGCCCTTCGCGGTAGGCAAACGCCATCCTTAAGACGTTGTCAGGCCCTGCGTGGTAGGCAATCGTCGACCTTTATACCTTGTCAAGCCCTTCGTGGTAGCCAAGTGTTCTCCTTAAGACGTTGTCAGGCCCTGCATGGTAGGAAATCGTCGACCTTTATACCTTGTCAGGCCCTTCGTGGTAGACAAGTGTTCTCCTTAAAACGTTGTCAGGCCCTGCGTGGTAGGTAATCGTCGACCTTTATACCTTGTCAGGCCCTTTGTGGTAGACAAGTGTTCTCCTTAAGACGTTGTCAGGCCCTGCGTGGTAGGCAATCGTCGACCTTTAGACTTTGTCAGGCCCTTCGTGGTAGGCAAATGTCATCCCATGGATTTGTCAGGCCCTTCGTGATAGGCAAATGATATCCTTCAAACCTTGTCAGGTAGGCAAGTATCATTCTTTTAGACTTTGTCAGGCCCTTCGTGGTAGGCAAATGTCATCTTATACAAGTTGTTAGGCCCTTCGTGGTAAACAAATTCCCAACGAAGCAGATCTGCCTCACACTTCGGTAACGAATAAGTATTCCTTTACTTTATTACCTAAATTTTTTCTAAGTGTTGAGTTCAGAATAACTTATTCTTTGACTTCATCTTTACTGATTATATGACTTGCCTAGTTGACAGTTCAATTTAAGCCCATGAAAGAACTTTTACCATTTTTAAGTTGAATCGATATTGAAGTATTGATAAAAAGTAAACGCACCGAAGTCATAAAGAACAAAGCCTACATTCCATTAATATATTGTCAGTTACAAGGACAGAAATATGAATTTTTTTTACAAAAATCCTATACACTAAAAAAGAAAAAATAGATGTCCCTCTTCGTGCTCCACCTTCTTTCTCTAATCGAGAAGAATTTGGGTCTAAGTCGGCAGCAGTTAGCTTTTCCTTGCCCCGGCCTCTGCAATCTTCATATCCTTCGTAGTAGACTTTCGAATTTCTCGCACCGAGCTCAAATCAACGTATGATAGTCCACCAGATCCGCTTGAGCACTTCTTCATCGTAGGGGGTCCTGTTCTCAAATACCTTTATCTTGCCAATAAGTTTATGACGCTATTCTATGGACTTTTCTATCACACCGAGCCTTCAATCAACTTCGCGAGTTGTATCGAAAAGTTTTGATTGGCTCGCAACAAGCCCTCATTGGTAGTCTTTAAAGCTTCTGGTCTCAAAGAACAAACCCGACATTCATATTAGCCATTTTTGTTCATTTGCCTTTATCATCTTCAATTCTTCTCCGACAGAGACCGTAACATCATGGGTTTCCCTTAAATCGTCTTTGTTTTTGGGCGATTCCTCTCAAGACTTTCATTGGCATGGAAAAATGATTCCTCTCTCTCTCGAGCCAATGTAGCCTTCAAAGATGTTGTTCTTCCTTCTCGTAGTCTCTTCGTCGACTCAAAGATTTATGTGCCCTGGGCGTAAACGCTCAAGACCGTGATTTTTGCTCGCATATATTCGACAATATCCGGGTCAATTTCGAGATACTTAAACGAGTAAAGAAATATCTAATCAAGAAAACCATCACTTACCTCGGCCAAATAACTCATGCCTCATCAAGAAAATTCTCGTTCAGATGATCATTGAATCGGTGATCGTTATTTTCTCGAACGAAAGCATCAAAAGAGCCGGAAGGAAAATTACGTTATACGAGGCCACAAGGTTCAATTCCGAAGCCTCATCGTGGAATTTCTGATGATGGCTTTGGGGAAGGTGGGTGGTCGGGTCACGAACGGAGAAGGATCCATATAGATATTCTCGGTGGAAGAAGATTGAATGGAGTAGGATCTCGAATCGTAGAAATTCGTGAGTTGAACTTGGATGATCGCTTGATGGTTGTTTTTTTTTTCGAGATGGTGCCGCAGCAGCTTAGCTTACATTGTTCTCCTTCATTTATAATTCGAGTCTCTATAGGGGCTGTTGGAGGATGAACATCTGAAGAAGGCACCCTAAGCTCATCGGGGGTTAAGGGTATAATTTTGGTTCTCAACTTTTTGATTCGAAGGAGTTGCCTTCGATAATTTACAGGTAGATCTAATAAACTTGTTCGAGCTAATGTTGGATTGGCGATTGGTGGTGGTGTTGGTTCCGCAGTTGGCGGTATTGGGTCGACGGTTGGTGGTGTTGGATTGGTGACTGGTGGTGTTGGATTGGTGATTGGTGGTGTTGGATCAACCGAGGGTGGTGTTGGGTCAACAGTTGGTGACGTTGGATCGATAGTTGGGGGTATAGGGTTGTCAGTTGGTTCAGATTCAGAAAGAGCTTCGGAGTCTGATGGGATGGAAATTAGTCGAGGCCTTCGGGTGGCTCTTTTCTTTCGACGATGTTGGAGGACTCTTTCCGAGAGAAGGGGTTCATCACCTTCGCGTGCATGGGTTTGAGGTTCAGCAGTTGGTGTTTCAGTAGGTGGATTGAATTTGGAGGAGGCCTCCGGTTGTGAAGGTTCAGCATCGACATCTGCAGATTTTCCAGCTACGTTACCTTCGGATGGGATTTCCTGTCGAGAGGAATCGGCGGTGGCTTCTACCAATTTTCCAGTTAGCAAATCCTCCAAGTCTTTCACCTCCGAAGACGACGGTTTAATCAAAGTTACTGCAGAAGATTAATAGTTCTACATCAGAATCTATATCACATAAAATTTCTAAATATTCATAAAATGAACCTATACTTACTTTTGTGGTCATATAACCATGCTTGTTTGGAAAGCAGCCTATAGTTCCATTCCTCCCTCGGAAAATTGTTAAAAAGACCCATTATCTCGATCTCACGTTCTTCAGATATGTCCCCGAAGTCAGTAGAAGTCTTCTCACCTGGTGGTCCAAATTCCAAGAAAGAGGTAATTTCGGTCCTTTAACAAAAAATCACTTCGTACATCCTCTCATTTACTCGAAGGAGTATTCACCAATGACCGCCTCTCGAACTTCTCTCCTGTCTTCGACGAATGCTTACTTATGGTCTTAAATCCTTTCTCTCTGGACTGGCCGACCTTGTACACAGTAAAGAAGAAGTCAAGGGTGGGCTCGACACCCAGGTTAAATGGCATAAAGGCTATAATGCTTTAGAATGTGAATGTAAGAGTTCGGCATCAATTGGGCGAACCCAATACCCATAAACCCTAAGAGAGTTACTATAAAAGCATGAAGAGAGAATCGAACCCCTTTCTCCAAGATGGTCATCGTAATGTGACCATCCACCCTTCGTATGCTGATACATCCGTTTCTTCGGACCTCTAACTCTCACCAAATGGGTATCCTAATGTGACAACGAGTTCAAGCTTCTTCAAATCAAGCTCTGTAACTTTCGAAGGAGTGTTGGCATGAAAATACTGTTCCTTACTCCTATAGAATGCAGAAGGGTTGGGAAGAGGCTTCGTGATCGGTTTCTTCTTAGTGGTTGCAGCGGCCGGATAAGAGCTTAAAGCGTCTTTGTTGGGGTTTGGGCTTGGAGGAACGGCGGTGATCGGTGTCACTAGCGAGGGACGCCGCTGTTTTAAATCTTGCGAAGCCATTGTTAACGATTTGCAGACAAGGGAAAGAGAGCTCGAGAGATAAAAATAAAGCTCAAAGGTTCGAAATTCAAATTGGTAGGTAAAACTGTCAAAATTGGTAAAGTTTACATTTTATATTGACGGTTACATAGTAATCGAGGGCGGCACATTTAATTCACAGCAATGATGGTGAATTGGAAGAGATAACGTCCGGTTTTAGGTCTAAATATCTTAACCGGAGTGGACCTATGTCTATTGGGCCTCCAATTTCTGTCTCTGATATCTATTTAGATTGACTCAATTAGGTCTTGGCGAGTTTCACTTTGGACCCCTTGTGGATCATCATAATTCATTATATCCTGGACCTATATTATTTACAGTCTTCCATTAAACCCCCTGTTTAATAAAAGACTGAGGGGCAATGTTGGGCCATGATACTTTTCTTTATTGGGCCAGACTTAATGGGCTCCTCCCTTGGATTATGTTACTTTTGTCCTGTTGGTCCTAATGATTTGGGCCCAATTATTTGATTATTCCATTGGGTCCTTTCGGTTAAATCCGGTCACATGGGTTATTTCCATCATTTGGGCTTTGTGACGCCCCCAAAATAGGTCCATTCCATCCAACCCATTCTGAGTCGCCAAATACATAGTACAGAAATAACTACAACTTTATTATTACAACATATAAACTGTGAGTTTAAATACAGATATTGCCATCTAGACAACATCCACACGCAAATAAATCCCCATCATAATTATTGATACATTATTTTACAAAAATGGTGAGGACTACTAAACAACTCTCTCTAGAACCTTCATTCCATACCCCGACTAAAGACTTCGCTACATTCTCGCCTCCCGAGAAGAAAAAATGGAACAACAAGGAAAAGGGTGAGCTCAACTAGCCCAAGAAAGAATGTTATGACTAAGATAATGTACAACAAATTATCCTTAGTCTTCAACAGGAAAAACTGATAGAATCAATGACAACAAGTTTCGGATCAATATTCGCAATGAATAATAATTCATGTAGAAGAGTTACGTAGAGAATGAAATCTACTATCTTCTATGTATGAATTTAAAAGTTCATCGTCGATATTTTATCCTCAGTAACATCAATCAATATATATCCGAATCAAATATTCATCTTTGCACTACAGCCAAAGATATTCATCACCGTCATGTTCATCTAAACACTGCTTCATCTTTGCTACATGCCAAAGATATTCATCAAGAAATCATTCATCTTTTTGACTACGGCCAAAGATATTCAAGATATCATCATTTAGGACCGAGGATGATGAAAAATATTTTTAAAGAAACGAATCCAAAGTGAAACAAAATGACAAGGATTAAGGATTCGTACTTTATTTTATCCACGCCCAAAATACCTCAAAAATAATCACAAGGTGTAAAATTCAAGAATGATCAAAACATGGATACAATCAAAGCTAGTATCCATAATAGATATTTTGGACAAAAAGAAGAAATTTCATTTTTCTATGAATAAAGGTATTATTCGTGAATAAAGGTCAGATATCGTGAATAAGGCCAGATATCGTGAATAGTAACTCCGCCACCAAAAGATAGAAATTTCACAAAAAACATCTTCACGCTTCATGAATAGTACTCGTGAATAAGAATTCGTGAATAAGAACTCATGAATAGTAACTCATGAATAAGAACTCGTGAATAAGAACTCTCATGAATAAGAACTCCGCCATGAAAAAGTTCCAAATTTGATAAAAGTTCCAACTAATATTTCAAAGATAATGATATTGAAGAAATAATATCATTTGAGAAGAAAATAACATCCCTTACCTAGAAAGACAAGATTTCTCGTTGAAACACCTGATATAAAGCATGACTTGAACTTTTGCGCACCGTATATAAACACTCAAAGTATACTCACAAGAATACGCTCAAAATATCGAGAGAGAAATAAAGAGAAACTTCAATTTCTCGTGTGATTTTAATTCTAACCTAAGCTCCCTATTTATAGAAAATCGCTTGTAACACCAAAGTAGAAAATTGAATATAATAATATTATTTATAAACAAAATTCCTTAGCCCACCTTTGAAATCTGATTTCAGCCATAGCACATGTTAAATGAGGTTCACAAACTCACCAAAAACGTTTTTCTCAAAATAATTAATTAAAACTCCCAAAATCAATTATTTGAACTCAAACTTCAATAATTCATAATAAATAGCCCTTTTATCGAAAATTTGAATCTCGCGTGTTTTATAGGAAATTCAATTCTCTACAACTTTGCGTAAGAAAGTTTTTCCAAATTCCAAATGAAATTGACCAAATCCATAAACTATCGATTTTACGATCTATAATCAATTTTCTACAAGAAATGGGTTCACCAACACACAAAACATGTGTTAAACATTTAATCCAACAAAATACTCTTCCTCCTCATTTATTCATATATCCCATATTCATTGTAAAAATATCACCATTAATATATTATTAAAATAATATATTTAAATGAATTATTTTATCGTAAAAAGATAAAATATTAATTTTCAACAATTGTCACATTAAAATTTTCTCCATCTATATCCTCATAAAATCAATATTTTCTCATCATATAAATTAATAATTAATTATTCACAAATAATATTACAGAATCACATTATTGACAACCGTGCAGCCTCCAGAAGAGGGGCTTTCTAATAAAATTTCTCCTTATTGGCCAAGAATTAGGTGACCAAACCTCTCTTGAGATGTAACTTTCTGACATTGCCAATAATGTTATCTAATAATATTATTCGGATAATATGAATTATTGCATCAATAATGAAAAATCTTGTGTAATGACAATTATCAAAAACAATGAGAATATAAAATATCAACGCAAAGAATTATTAAATCAATAAAATATTGAACAATAATTATCAGAACCATTATTAAGTAGTGTCTTCTTCACGTAAGAATCAATAATTGGTGCAATACCGCTAATGCTATCGTGTTTTAACCACCGAGTATTTTAACAATATTAATCTAGAATAACTACGCCATTATTTTTAAACCACTTATATTTGTCGCTTTTCTTCATCCAATCGCTTTCGCTATGGGGTTCACAATAAGGCTGCTACTATCGCATTTAATATTCCCCGACAAAGATTTAATATTCCATGACATCAAACGAATATTCCCCAATAACAATGAATATTTTATCACCACTTGCTTATTTAAAATATTTGCTCATTTTACCCATAACTAACCACATTAATCAAATCCACCCTTACTATTTCAAAATAATAAATAAAGAAAATTCCTTTTTATTTAAAAAAATTTGGTCTTACTGAGCTTAATATCGAATTGGCCATTATACAAATTGCCACTTAACCCTATACTTTGACCAAGAATCATGACACAAAATAATAGTTGATCATTATGTTCCGCCACCTCCTGCATGGCATTAATGAGGATGAGACTCAGAAAACGAACAGAGTGAACAAAGAAGTAAGAAGTAGGAGATGAGCCACAGCTTTCAATTGAGATAACCGGAGTGGGATTGTGTCGTCAGAGATAGTGGGTGACACGATGAACCGGGACCGTGCAGACGTATGGACAAGGATCACACAAGAAAGGTAAGTAACAAAACATTACACCACACACAATCAAAGTTATGATTCTCTCAAGACTGACATTATTTTCTCCATTTAATAACATTGTGATCGCTGACATCGATTCTTACACCGGAGTTATTCCCGACGGTCAAGCCGCTGCTTTTTGGTGTTGAAACATTGAATCGAAGCGGGATATCTGGACGCGTCTTGGTGATTGGACGACGCGAAAAAAGATTTTGGCGTTAACAAGATATGTAGGCCTCCTTCAGAAGAAAAAAGATGATAGGCCTAAAGAGGGAGACGAGACGAGACGCCATCCTAGAAAATTATAATGAAAAATAACTAGAGGGCAAACTAAGAGCAACCCACCAATCTCTATGAACATTCGGCAATGCCACCCTCTACGGCTCCCACTGATGTAACCCAATCCCAAAAAAAAAAAAACCAAGTATTTCCTAGGCAAAGGGAAGGAAAGACAATTACCATCAAACACTAGGACAAGGATCCCTCTCTGTCCAAATAAAACACAAAGCCACAAGCCATCCTTAAATTTTCATAACTTATTATCATATCGAGGTCAAACAATCTAATAAAAGGGTCAGACCTAATCCTCCTCTACAATCCCAAACAAATATAAGTCAAACTTCTTGCAGCCAAAACATACGTCTGTAAGACTCAGAAATGTTCTTGAATACATCTGGAGAAGAGCTTGTACGGTCACCCCCTAATTTTACACCCCAATTTTTTAAAACCCTAGTTCTTCTCATTTCTCAGCCACTTCAAATGAGGATGATATAAAGACCCTAGGGCTTAGATTCTCCAGCCCAATCCACGTAAGATGCAACTGATAAGCCAAATAATTCAAATAAGTATTTACATGTCATTTCTTTTTTTTTTTAAAAAGCCACGTAAAAAAATTAACAACTAGATTAGACGTGTGTCCAAAAAATTAGACGGAATGAAGGTGATTAATAGTTTTTAAAAAATTCAGTGTGTCAATTCTATGTTTTTTAAAATTTAGTAAAGTAGTGTTTAAAGATGAACAACCACATAAGGTAATCCGCTTTTTTGTCCAAAACTCACAAATATTTTACTCTATTTTCTCTCCAAAATTTTAAACTCTTTTCATTTAAAACTGGCAAACACAGTGGTGGTTTAAAACTTTTGGAGTTTGAGAGTATAAACACATTTGAAAAGCTTATTAGTCTAAACGTAAATTATTTCAAACATAGCAAAAATGGTGCAATATGTTTGGGGTTTAAAATTCAACAATCCAAACACAAGTACTTTTCAAAAGTACGAAACTTACTATGTTCAGTTTTATTTTTTAAATTGATTTTTATGGTTAAATTGACCGTATTTAGAATCAAAATTATTCTTAATTAAATTATTATTATCAAATATACTATTTAAGTCAACTTATTTAATTTTAAAATTAATCAAATAATTTGTTTAATTATTAATATTAAAATGAATCAATTTGATCTTAAAAATTAATTAGGGAATAAAACATATTAATTGGGGCACAATAATATTTTTCTACGTTTACCCTTATCAGTGTAGTTATGTTACTATTTTATCCGTTTTAATTTAAAATGTATATATTTAATCTTCTAAATTTTATTTTATCATCACGTTTTACACGTTGCGTGAATGTGCTGATACCAATTATGATTGTGTATTGAATTTGTGGCACATGAAACACGAGGGGATATTATATGGAGTTTATGTCTCCAGCCAGTCCTCCAGCTCTAGCTCTTGCTCTTGCTCTTGCTCTTAAATTAAATTAAATTCCACATGCTCTGTCTTCTGCCTAATTTAAATTAGCAATCCTAGCTACTTACAATTCACGTGTATTTGTCTAATTTTTGTAAAATCTTCAATTTCTTATTTTATAACTAGATACAAACCCAAGCGTTCATGATGTAGATTATTTAATTTTTAATAATAAATGCAGACGTCTAATTAATAAATTAAAATATAAAAAAAAGATAGTAAATTGTTGTGCGATGATCAAACTTTACACAGATAAACAAATGAATATACATTATAAGGGATAGTGATGAGAGTTTACCGGTTTGTGCATTACACTATCAAAGTGCGAAACAAAGAAACAAACCAAGAATTATACTGCAAAAAGAACTAATGAAATTAAATCATCGGAACTGTGAGACATAGAATTACTGAAGCATGAATGTTCTCACACTTTTTAAGGAACCCGAATCAATAACCAACCATAGCCTGCTACTATTTCATGACCATAAAGCAATATCTTAAGCACAATGCAATCTTGAAGCATCCTCTAAGAAGTAAGACCTGATGACATCTCTACAAATTTATCCTAGTCTTTAAGGAAGCAACTCAACAATGATGTCATATCCAAATGAGAATAAAATTGTCTCTTGTAGCACCCAATATATTGACTGAACCATAAGAAAGCCATAACTATGACTACAGAAGTAGGTGCTCAGTACAACCTATGTTGTTTTTCATACGTAGTATATTCTCCCATTTTTTTCCATTTTGGATAAGTTATAGTTTTCTCCCTTTCAACTAACAGAATTAATAGATGAGAAGGAAGGTTCACCATTCCTACATCTCACAATTAGTAAAAGAACAAAATGTATAGTGCAAAGCAAAATTATCTTCAACATGTGTCTTTTGAATATAGGTTATTCTTGAATCAAATATTATTGTTTTGGCTATGTTTCTGTCGTTTACATAAACAAATGCAAAAATATTGCATAATTGATGGGATGACAATTCCAGATTTTCAAAAACTATCAGAATTCAGAATCAATTTCCATCAGAGTACTAATATTACTCAAGCTCAACAGACCTTACTCCTTTGGTTTAAAATATTCATGAATAGGTTACATATTAACGCCAATGAATGTTAAGGAAATGTATATTCTATAAATATCCAATTCCAGTCCCACCTCAAAACTGAAATGCATGAGGTGGACCTCAAATGTTAATTGATTCTACAGATTCAAAATAGCAGATAAAAAAATTTAGACGCAAGTAAATATAAATAAATTTTCCCGGAGATAAGCAACTTCATAAAACTATTTTTCTTCCAACTTAAAACTACTTATAGAAGGAGAGCTGGAAAAATGAACATAGTACTATCAACAACCACCTACTTCAAATGATCTTAACAGACCAAAAAAAATTATTTATTTTGATGTAACACCATATACACAACCATAAAAACAAACTTTTAGAAGAGGAGATGAACTTATATAAGCCTTCAGCGAGTTTGAATATCGTGATGTCCAAGGCCACATTAATGTCATTACTATTTCTGATCCATGAATGACCTGTAGAATAAAACATCTTATATCATCCAAGGAACATTAACAACAGAATTCTATGACTTGACTACTAAAACATGATCAAGTCACTCAATGCCTGAGCAACAGTCATTCTTTTTCTTGGATCTTTATTCAATAGACGCTTGACAAAGTCTTTTGCCTCAAAAGATAGAGAAGGCCAAGGTGGTTCCTCAAAACTGAGATCAGCTTTTAAAATAGCTCTAAATATCCCAGATTCAGTTTGATCCCAAAATGGACAGTTGCCACATAATAGGATATATGATATAAGCCCAATACTCCAGACATCAGCCTCTGTACTGTAAGATCTATGTAAAACTTTAGGAGCAATATAGTATGCGCTGCCAACAATATCATTTAGCCTTTCATCTGAAACCCACTTAAAATATCGAAAAAGTATGCCTAGCTAGGTACGCTGCAGTGTCATGCCAAACCCATTAGTGGAAGGCCATCCTACAAGATGGATAACATTACAATTCCTATATAGCATAAGCTTGTGAAAGACGCTCAGCCTCATAAGTACTAAATTATAATTTTAACCTAAACCAGTTCTACATAAAGGAAAAGGTTCAAGAAAAAATTTAATCAATATCACTTGGCATGCTTCCTGAAGGTGTTCATCATCATGCATGCCATTGCGAATGCGCCTGAACCATTGAATTATTTCCCATCCAGTATAGAAAAATCCATATTAGGAAAGAGGACACATAACACTTTAAAACAAATGGCATTTCAACACACCCTACATATACCACCAAAGTCTCATTGGCTAAATGCCAAAAACAAATAAGACCTTTGAAAAGGGAACAAATTATTTAAAAAGACACAGAGACAGTCCATCATGATAGAAGAAAAAAGAATAAACTCAAATTAGAAGGAAATGGTAGGAAGAGAAAAAAATCGTGTAAGTTATTAGTACCACAAATAGAATGAGCCAAGAAACTCCAGATCCACTTTGTCGAGCAACAATTGTAGTTGGGCCTCCCAAAGACAGAGTCCAAAATAATCCTTCCGTTAGCAGTCCCTTAGAGTAAAATAAGTTAAAAAAAATTTCAGTCATTTATTGTTCTGCACATGTCATATTTTCATCAAAACCGGTGACAACATTGAATGCAACCACAATACCTCATTTGCCACGTTTAAAAGGGCTTGATATAAACCAATCCAGACTGGTATTGTAGCCAATGTTGGTAAACAACCTGTTACCAGAAAGGTAAAATAAAAATTGAACATTGATCCTATTGAATTGCAAAAAATAAGAAAAAGCAATAATATTACACGAGATAGCAAGAAGCAAAACTCTGTAAAAGGATCATTTGGTTATACAAATTTCCCAAAAGTGGATGTTTCAATCTGAATGTCCTGGTGCTATCGTGCTATATGCCCAAAGTATCAATGTTTTTGTTTACTGCTTTTACTTATAAGCAGGGTTAAAAAAATAATTTGTGTTTGGTGATTAAAAAGTACTTAAAAGAGTAAAAAAGAAGAAAGTATTTGGTATTGAAGAAATTGCTTATCGTTTATTTTTATAGAAAATGACCAAAAAGAATCTAATAGTAAATAGTAATGAAGTAAGGATAAATAGTAATAAAAGTAATAAAGTAGGGATAAAATGGTAATATACTTGCTCAAACATGCTTATTGGATTTCTGATTATCAGCAGAAGCATCAAATTGATGCTTATGCTTATATTTATATAAGAGCTTATAAGCATTTAAAAAAAATAGCTTAGCAAAAACTTTTGCTTTTTAAAAAGGCTTATAAGCAAGTTTGACTGCTTATAAGCGATCTCAAACACCCTCTTAAAGGAAAATTAGGAAGGAAAATTAGACATACAGTCAAGAATATACAAATTATTTTGCAATTTATTTCCAGAAAAGGGTTGCAAATGTTTTGCCAGCAAAAGGGAAATTCTACCACGAAGAAATTTGAGCTTTTAGTATTTCAACAATGTTTTTAAAAAACATAAAATGTGATAATTATGATTAAAGAGAGTAATAGCCAACAGACTATAAACATAAAAGCGATCTTAATCGATTGAATTAAGATATACCTGCCAAAAGGTTAATGTAAGACCCCAAATTATTAATAAATGAAATTTATTTTCCTCTATTTATTATTTTGAAATAGTAAGGGTTGATTTGATTAATGTGGTTAGTTATGGGTAAAATGCGCAAATATTTCGAATAAGCAAGTGGTGATAAAATATTCATTATTGTTTGAATATTCGTTTGGTCGTGGAATATTCGCATCTTTTGGGAATATTCGTATGCAACGACCTTGATCTTTTATGGGCCCCATAACTAAAGTGATTGGATGAAGAAAACAACAAATAAAAGTTGTTTATAAATAACTGCAGTAGTTGTTATTCAAGTATTATCTTTGTTGGAATACCTCGTTAGGTTTGTAATATTCATGTCTGTGTGATCAAATTGCATAAAAGTGCTAAACGTGTAAAAATCGAGTTTAAAATTTTAATTTACAAACCATATACCCTTGATCATCCTTTATGCTTAATTATTAATTAAACGAAAAGATAAAGAATAAAATCATACCCTTGAAGATCGAGCTTCCTCAGTACAAGTTCACCTCCAAATCCTTTCGCTCAACTTGAATCCACCGGGTTTGGTTCCTTCCTTTGATCAACGCGTTAGCCACCCATATATTTGGCCTCTGGAGGTGATCCACCAAGGAAGAAGAAAATTCAAGAAGAAGGTATTTGGCTCAAACCCTAGTTTTCTATCTCTATAGAAAGGGTACTCTCCAACAAATTGGAATTATTACGTTGTAAAAAGTCAACAACCCTACACCCATAATAAGACTCTCTTTATTAATAGATGTAGGCAACCCACCTTAACAATTAAGGAATTGGGTTTTATTTAATTAATTAAATTCTTTTAATTAATTAAGCTCCCTAATCTTATTAGGGATAATTAATTAAACTCCTTTAATTAATTTTCCTTCCTAATCCAATTAGAATAAATGAGAGTACTTATATTAAATTAATTCCTAAACTCTTTTAGAAATTAAAATAATAATAATTGTAATAATATTAATAAGACTCCTCTTATTAATTTATATTTAATATTTCTAAAATATTAAATAATAAATATTAAGCTTTTTAATTTATTCTATCACCATAGATTAAATTAAATATACTTAACATATTATTACGATTATGCCATTAACTTCTTAAATAATTATTCTTCCTTTTATGGTGTGACCCTTTAGGTTCTCCATATTACAATTTGGTTGTGAATAAATCAATTAGAACAATTCTAATCTTATTTAAATAAATAAATTAAACAATTAATTTATTTAAATAAATAATATTTATTCTACAATAGGGATAAGCCTCCCTAGCGATCAACGACTTTCCAGATAATATAGATTTCAACATTAATCATTAAAGAACCTTTGAGTAAATAGTTACTGTACAATTCAATCCTTCCACCATACAATGTCCCAATTAAATATAAGACATGGAATTACTGTCAACTCTTATTTTATTTAATTATATGTATTTCGATCCTTAAATGTACAACTCCAAATAATGCAAATTAGAAACTCCTTTCTAATTTCATTCTCGCTTACCAATGACTACTTGGGTTGTCATTTATCGAATCACATAGACATTTCTCTTTATTAGAAGTGGTAGATTCTTTATCGATCATACATTATCTCCACGTATAACTTATTATACCCAAGCATACCCTTTGATATACCCTAAGGGTCTTAAGGAATAAGTCAAAGTATAACTCATCATACACAAGATACTATGATGATCTCAAGTCCAAGGATTACTTGTACTACTATCACTACAGAATTCCTATTGACAGAAAAATAAAACTCCATTAGGTATTCCTTAACGAGCCATGTTCAAAGTGAACTTATTCTCTAATAAGCACCTACATACTTGCTTTAGTGTCTCCACACAAAATGATCATGAGATCAATCATCCTCATCCAATGAAAGAAGAATGTATGTACCCAATCTATCCTGGATTCACTAATCCCCAATTTAGTAATCCAATGATTGGGAACTATTTTAGTTTATACTTTCTAAGAATTTAGATCTCATTAGAATGATCATCATCATTATTCTAAAAGCATTGCTTAAAACTATGGGTTTATCACATATTATAAAACAGCATCATGTAGATAATTAAAAGCCTTTAATAAATTAATACTTTTTATTAATAAATGAATAAGATTGTTACAAAGTATATGTTTTATCATCAAACATGATTGGCTTGTGTGCATACTATTTTCAATCTCCCACTTGCACTAAAGCCAATCGTCATGGTATCTTATACTCTTCTTCTCTAAGTGACGATTATCCTGCTGTTGGATAAGCTTTAGTTAATGGATATATAATGTTGTTCATGAGAGTCCACTATCTCTATAGTGATTTCCCATCTTTCAATGATTCTAATAATCAAATGAAAGTGCCACAACACATGTTTAGATCCAAGATGAGACTTAGGAACTATTCCTAGTTCTCAGAATGAACTTTTAATCCAAACAATCAACTTGCGCCTTCATTTATAGTTATATACTTTGTCTTTATCACTAAACCAAAGAACTCTTTCTTTGTTTGAACCTTTCCAATTCATTGCACCACTGCTCAAGGTAACCCTTTACCTTAAAGTGGATTTTTCTGTCGTCTTATGCATGCGAAAAAAACTTGAGTCTGCATTAAGCCCTCTAGTTTAAATTAAGACCCAAAGATAAATTTTAATCACATCTTTAGTGCTTTAAGTTAAGCACTTTAAGATGTTTTCATCGACTTCATAGTGAACTTCTCCGAATATGACCGATCAACATCGTATCGTATATTTCATTGCATACATGATAGTCACCATGCGACCTCTCTTTTTTCGTGAGTCTGTGGGGACTATTAAGAGATACACTCCATAGCTCATCGACATGAGACATCTCTTGAATTTGCCATGCTAAACGACTTTAGCATCAAATGAATATACGTTCCTTGGGTTAAGTCGAGCATCCTCTTAAATCTATCTATATAGATTTATATCCCCAATTAAGATACTCTTCCAAATCATTCATGGAGGAATGTTTAGACAACTTTATCTTTCTTGATTGTAGCATTGGTATGTCATTCCTTATCCATAATATATCAACATATAATACTTAGGAATGTCACGATGCTCCCACCGACCCTTTTTTACACACTATGTTCATTCATATTTTGATAAAATCAAACTCTTTTGATTGCCTCATCAAAACAGATGTTCCATATTTGAGAAACTTGCTTCAATCCATTTCTCCGAGTGTTCACAACACTTTTACCTCATCGTATGTAATGGATCATCATCTTCTATGATGTGTACCTCATCATCATCATCTATGATGAATCCATACCTCCTGTATCTTCGATGTACTTATTCCGTTTTGATTTCATTTGTGAAATAAATAGAAGTCTATCTACGGGTTCCTCTTATTTGACTTATAGTGTTTTGTGGATCATGAACTCTTCAAGATCTATTATCCTCCCACTAGCCCTTTAATGATAAACACCTTTATCTTAGAAGGCATGGTGTTTATGATAAACACCTTTTTGCTAAGTAGAATTATAGAACATATACCCTAAACTTACTTTAGGATGTCCCACAAATCGACACTTGTCAAATCTTGTCTCAAGCTTATCCTTTGAAACCGCTTTCACATAAGTTTGACAACCCTTATCTTAACATACTTAAGATTAGGAATCCTCCACATCCATAACTTTTATGGAGTCTTGGGCCGGATTTAGAGATTACCTTTTACCGTGAATGTCACGCCATTTCTGGGACATGACCTAGAAGGATCTTTGGAATGTCGGTAAAATCATTATGGACCGCACCATGTCCAACAAGGTACGATTTTTCCTTTCAGATACATCAATCAATTATTGCGTATTAGGAGGCGTCCATTATGAGAAAACCATTTGAGATGATCTAGAAACTTATTGCACAAGTATTTATTCCTTGATCTAATCAAATAATCTTAATACATTGTCAATTTGTTTCACTTCTGAATTCTTTGAACCTTTTAAATAATTCACACTTGTATTTCAGCAAATACACACATTCAACTCTTTGAATGATCATCTCCTTTTCTTATACTAATTTATTCAATATGCAAAATTATTTTCATATAAGTCAAGTATACAAAATCCATTAAGTAATATTCCGGTTCTATACAAAACATTATTATTATAAATAGAACAACAATTGTTCTTAATTATAATACCAAAATTTTATCATTGTCCAACAATAAAATGGAAATAATGTTTCTAACAAGAATTGGAATACAATAACAACTTATCGACTTAATAGATTTGCGGTAGCGATCTTAAACTATAAGTTTCTATAGCTAATGCAAACAACCTTTGCTTCATTTTCCACATATAGGATTACTTATCTTTGTTTAGCTTTCTACTTCTGCTTGGTCTCTTCATAAATCTATATTTATGATAACCAAAGTCGGTATCCAATACCCAAGTAGAACCTTGACTTAAAGAAAAATTTATTTTAAATCATGAACAAATTTGTATTTGTAACTGAAACTTCACTAAGCTTCTTTGGTTAGCCTCTGCAAGATGCTTCTTGTAGTTTCTTTCCAGTGTCCAGGCTTATTGCAGTGGAAGCAAACTCATTTGCTATCCGTATTAGTTTTATTCTTATTATCCTTTGTTTACGCCTTTCTGTTTACCTTCTTTGAATCGTTCTTCTTTTCAGAAGATCCTTTGGCCCCTACCAGTAAGACTTGGTCTTTCTTGGTTGGAAAGTGACTCTCAACATTTTTCAACATATTAAGCAAATCAGCAAGGCTGATATCTAGCTTGTTCATATGAAAAATTCACAACAATTGTGAAAGGAGTCCGGGAGTGAGTGCAAGATCAAATCTTGGCTCAACTCTCCATCCATGACAAAACTGTGACACCCCCAAAATTAGGTATACGTCACCCATCTTGGGTCGCCACTTACATGGTACATAAATTCAAATACAACTTACTAATATAACTGTCGTGTACAATACGACATAAACTGTGAGTTTGAATACAATAGTGTCTACTAGATATTATACAAACTCAAAACTAAACTGTGAGTTTGAATACAATATTGTCTACTAGATATTATACAAACTCAAAAGGAGTCCTCATTACAACTATTATCACACTATTTCACAGAATAGTGAGGACTACTAATGCTATCCTCCGGACCATTACTTACTCCCCGACTCGTCCCAAATTTATGTTCTCATTTCAAAGAGAATAAAGGAAAGAAAAGTGAGCTCAACTAGCCCAAAGAAGAAATATTATGACTAAGATAATGCGAATAAATTATCATTAGCCTTCAACATGTTTAAACCGATAAAATACAATAGAACAAATCAGTTTAATGCAATTGAATAAGCAATCCATTAAAAGAGTCAAGTAGAGAATAAAGTCTACTATCTTTTAGGTTTTAAAATATTTTCATCAATTTTTATCACGAGACTCGACAAATAAATAAACCACCACATACATCTAATCATCCTCATACTACTACGGTCAAGGATTTTCATCAAATTATCAATGGTCATGACTATACCGAATCACCCCGGTCATAATCATACCAAAAACTATCCATCAATTTCATTACAAAGCCACCGAGGACTTTTGTCACATCATTTATATCAAGCCATGATTATACCGAATGATCCTCGGTCATAATCATACTAAGTTCATCTATGCACGTAAGCGAAAGATAACATAATATAACATGAGGATGATGACAATGACATAGTAATTCAATAAAACAAGTTCAAGAATTATTTAATCCATGAATTATTAACGTCCAAATTGTCAACACGATCTTTGTTTGCGTGAAAGAAAATTCAAGAATGATCGTAAGAATATTTCCATGAAAAGATATCTTTGGATGAAACGCAAATATCAAGGATATTCTACTAATTTCATGGAGTATAGAAGTCAAAGTTTTAACCAACCGGGTATAATAAAGAATGGAATAACAAAAGAAATCACCATAAATGCGGTGCTTGACAGATAAAGTTATTCCAATGTAATAATAATAACGAAACCCAGTCGTGAAATTCACACAAGACGGATGTTCCAACAGAATAATAAAGATGGAACCAGATCCGGTGTAAAACACACGATAGGATATTCCAACGTAATGATAAAGCCGATTTTAACCAGTCCTGTAAAACACACGCATGTGATGATGTTCAAATGTAATAATAAAAAGCGGAACCAGTCCCATGTAAAACACACGCATGTGATGTTCCAATGAATAATAGAAGAATGTCACCAAGTATAGGGTAAAATCACAGACATATCAAAGTTATTCCAATGTAATAATAAGCGATGGAATAACATAAGGATTTCACCAAGTATAGGGTATCTGGCGTGATCAAAGTTATGTATAGGGTATGCCACTTTTACGAGTTATTCCAATGTAATAATAATGAATGGAATAATGAAGTTCTCTTCAAGAAGAAAGAATAACACCCCTTACTGTAAAAGAACCTAATATAGAAGTAGTGAAGTAGCGAATACTCTTCTTCTTTCTATAATTTTTTCTCTATAAACTTCTCTCTATAATTTCTCTCTCTCGAGAGTTTCAATGAATTAAATAAGAAAATAATGAAGGAATGAGCTTCTATTTATAGGAAAATGGAATGCATAAGAACTAATCCATGAGCGGTCCAGATTGATTTACTTTAATCTGACGGTCCATATTTAAAGAAAAATCTTTTAAATAAAATATAATATATTCTATTTATATAAAAACATTTTACTATGCAAAACACTATACAAAACACTATGCAAAAACACTATGCAACACTATGCATAATAAAATATAATATATTCTATTTATAGAATAACTTTAATAAAGTATTCTATTTATATAAAAAGATGTTTTTCGCTTTTATTACGTTAATAATACTGAATAAAACAAAACGTCATTATCGCTATAATAATTCATATTATTAATCGACAATAATGGAATCAAACCGGTGACTTCTCACATAAGCATCAATAATCAATACCGTAATGTTCTTATGCAACCACACGTATTCTTCATCGCACTTTTACTACCGAGTAGTTCAACAAGAACTACTAGTAAAACTTCCGCCGTTATTTCAATAAAATATTTTTGTCGTTTTCTCGATCCGACAATAATTACATTAGGGTCCACCAATGATTGAGTAGTTGTACGAATATTCCCCGCTAAACCTAATATTCCCAGACCAATCGAATATAATATGACTACTTGCATACTTTGCAAAATTTATAAATACTACCCACAACTATAATATTATCTTAAATTCACACCATAATATTAAAAAATTATTTCAACAAAATTTAAATCTTTATTGATAAAATCGGGGTCTCATAAAAACTCGTTGTCTAATTAATCAATCAAATTGATAATGTTAAGGACTTTTATCATCTTATATGCCATTGGCCATTCTAGATCGGAAGAGCTCCTTGATATCCTCGATATCTATCAGTCCTACATTCTTCACCATCAACTACTTGATGTGCGAGAATATAATAGAGTATCTATAGTTTGGTGTGACGTCAAGCTTATTACTTTCATGGATACGAGCATGATGCATTGAGCCAATCATGCATCATCTTCACCACTTTCTAAAAGTAGCAATGTCTTCCTCGGAGGCATTGTCTACAACCATTGCTGAGGATAGGCGTATTAAGGACATAAGATAGCTTTTCGCCATGAGAACTATTCTCAAATTCCTTAACCAATCCGCTTAATTCGGCCTCAGTTAATTTAGCATTTAATATGCTTCACGGTGATAGTAATTTTAGACATTGTAAAATTACGTAAATAAAATTATAATTAACAACATTTTAACATACATTCTTTTATTAATTACCAAAATAAATTAGGTCTTGTTTTAAATTGGTATCTCCACTATTTTTTCTTCAAACTATATTACCTCACTTATATAGTTCGGCAAAAAATCTAATTAAAGATCTGCTAGTGAGAATAAGGATCCCATTTCAAATGTATATAGCCTTGTGGTGACACAACAAACTATATATAAATAAATAGGTAGACAACTTTTGTCAATTACATCAACTATGCAACTCCTTTTCTTTTGCCTCTTAGATTATTTTGATCAAGTGGTGGCACATCCGAATCAAAATTATCCAAGTTAAGTCCAACCTAAGCACTCCATATATTCAAAAAGAAAAATATCATCCTTGTGGTGACACAACAAAACAATATTGTTCAATTTTCTTTATAAGCATCAAATGTGATAAATTAACATCTTAAATACTTAATACTTGCCTTGTGGTGACACAACAAACTCATATTAAATATTTAATACTCTATTAATTTTATCATGCTGAAGGCTGACGTTCGATATTCCAAAAATCTTTGAACGCTTAGGACTTAATATAAAAAAATCGAGGGTTTGTTATTAATTTGTCTCATCTTGTTTAAGCGTATTTATATATATATATAAAATATAAATCGTATTAATGAACATGCGAAGCATGTTTGCATAATATATAATATATATAGTATAAGCATGCATATATAGAATACTATATTCTACCCGGATTGATTATGGACTTTTATTCTAGTTTGGTTCACTAGAGCCACCAAGTGAACCAAAAGGTCAAACCCTTAGGGGTGCGAGAAATAATATTTAAATATAACTATTACATTTAAACCCGGGCTTTATTACAAACGGGTCTTCAAGCTTCTTGTCCCTTGATCTCCAATTTTTCAAAATTAATTCTAACTATTCTATTACAAAACTATTTAAAATAAATAGAAACCTTGATCGTGATCGAGGAAATACATAGGAGGAGATAGAATTTGCATTAAGAAAAATTAGAGAAGGCGAAGTCTGTGCAGACCCCATTTAATAAAACCCATACATTCATGCATCCAACTAAAATAAAAATCCAATCATATTGGTCAATAGTCCATAATCAATCCCATTTATTATCATACACATCACCATATCATCAATAAATAACATTCATCTTATGAATAATAAACATTTAATATATATATTGATATCATTTAATGGGCAAATTTAGTTAGTATAAAATCTAATTTTGAATCAAAATAAACTCCTTTATTTTAATCCAAATTTAAAGCAAAATAAAACTATTTTATTTTAATTTATCCAATTTTGAATAAAATAAACTATTTTATTTTAATCAAATACTTTAATCAAAATAAACTCCTTTATTTTAATTAATTATGGAATCCAATTCCATGTAAAAAAATCTTTAATTAAAATAAACTCTTTTATTTTAATTAATTATGGAATCCAATTCCATGTAAAAAAAAATATTAAAGGAAACACGGATATTCTTTTTCCTATTCACAAATAAACTCCTTTATTTTGAATAATATGAAATCTTATTCCATATTTAAATAAACTCCTTTATTTAAGGAAATTAGGATTCTCTTCCTATTCACAAATAAACTCTTTTATTTTGAATAATATGAAATCTTATTTCATATCTAAACAAACTCCTTTATTTAAGGAAAGATGGATTTACTTCCTATTCACAAATAAACTCCTTTATTTTAGGAAAAATAAAATCCAATTTCAACTCCAATTAGTTATTATGGAATCTAATTCCAACTCTAATTAGTTAATAGTGAAATCTAATTTTAAAATTAAAATAAACCTTTTTATTTTAAGATTAAAATAAACCTTTTATTTTAAA